>PVJD01003413.1:0-164119 GCA_004026545.1 Mormoops blainvillei | reverse complement strand
CTCCAACAGACATTTCTTTCACATTCTTCTCCCCTGGATGGTATGGAAAGCCTAGCTAGTGAGTGGGAGGGTCAAAGCAGGAGCATGAGAAGTGGAGAGACGGGATAGAAGCCAACAGAGCCCCCTCCCCAACCTGCAGACACCCCACGGCAACAGGCTCACCCCAGGCAAGGGACAAGCTGCACATTCAACCAAATTCGGCGTTTGGACTACTCACTGGACTGGGCACTTTAAATATTGATGCGAGGACTCATGTTACCCAACTTTTCATCCAGGGTTCAGGAAGAGCTAATCCCACTCAATAAACTGAAAGAGGCAGCAGACACAGAAATGTAGTTGGCTTTGTGTTTATTTTTCCATTACTTGAGCAGAGTGATTACATGTAAGTGAATGTTAAAATGACATCTAAGCTCACTTCCAATTCTAAAACTCAGTGACACTTTTTGGCAGCTACGCGTCAGACAAGGCTTATCCATCCTAGACCGTGCAATCCAAAATGTCCTTAACGACTGCCCACCTGTACTAATCCCACCCCCAGATCCCCTGGACATATAAGACAAGCTCAGGTTATTGCCCAATCAGCTTGTGATCCTCTCTGGCCCCAAGCTCAACCCAAACACCTGAGGGAACCTCTCATGAATTTAGGGTATGGTTATTAACTCTGAGTTTCACTGACTCCAGAGATTTTGTGACTCTTTCCATTTGTGAATTTTCCCCGGTTCCCAAGTACAGCGTTAGGAGAACACTGAATCAGGGACCAGGGACCAGTAAGCCGTGGTCACCCGTGGTGTTTCCCTGAAGGCGCCGAGTGACCAACCTGTCAAAGGGAGTGGCCGAGCAGTCTGCAGCCCAGGCCCCCAGCAGCACGCGCAGTCTGCGAAGCTCCGGACCAGAACTCCAGAGCTAGCGGAACCAGCTGGGAGCCTTGGGGGTCACCCAACGACCCTGGCCTTCCTTTCCTCACGCACCCGTGGTTTGGAGTCAAAACTGCACAGCTGGGCAATCCATGTAGCTTTCAGAAAGATGCACGTGCTTGGAGCCCACCCCAGCAGATGGACGAGGTTCACTTGGCCAGGGGGGAGGCCCGGCCTTCTGCCTTTCTAGATGTACCCATTTTCTTTAAGAGCAGGAAGGTCAGTAGAATTTATACTATTTTTTATAAAGCTGGTATTTTTAACTAGAACAGGCTCCTCGAGGGTTATCGCTCCCCTGTTACCCTGACTCCCTGGCTTAGTCAGCATTGCTGGAACCTAAGCTCGGTAATCACATATGCACAAGTTGTCTTTCCGGGATATGAATGTTCACAAAAATGACTTTGCAGAGAGAGAAAGTACAGGTCGGCACAGTGAGCCAGGCCGACCGTATTGAGAGCAGAGTAGAAAAGGGAAGCGTTGATTTGGTTGTTCCTGTATTTTCAGTAGCAGACAGCTTTACCGGGTGGTCAGCCCTGAGAACAGGAAGATGACATGAGTCTAGCTTTTCAAGAAAGCCATTGTGACCTTCTGTGGGTCACCATTGCCCTGATGTGTTTGTTGTGAGACCTCAGTGGGGAAAGAAAGGCCCCACTTCTGAGAGGCCACATTGGTGTTAGGGTGCTGTCGAAGTGCTCACTCTGCCAAGGGGTTCATCTGCGTGCCCCAGAGGACAGGGCTCACTGATAGCCTTCATGCAGAGTGGATTTCCTTGCCCGGCCAGGTACACAGGAAGTGCCAGCTGCTGCCATCCTTTCCTCATTCAGAGGATGGTCACCTTGATTTTCAGAACTGACTTCATGTTCCCTGGTGGAGGGAGGGAGCATGTCCCATGGTGGAGGGAGGGAGCATTTCCCATGGTGCAGTGCACCACCCATGGCACCTGACCACCCTGTCTTTTTTGGGCCATCCTAGTGCTCTGATGAGCCAGTGCCAGAGGGAGGGCAAATCCCCATTCCTAGGATTAGCCCCATGCCCATGTAACAACCCTTCCTTTCTGAGACTTTGACTGAACTTGAAAGTATAACTGTGTTGGGAAAATTATGAAAACAACTTGAAATTGTGGTTACGAGACATTGTATTTTATTCCTGTCCAAGGACAAAGAACTATGATCCTCTTTCTATTTAAAAACAAACAGATATCTGTATTAAATATTGTTGGCGTCTAATGCAATACGATACATAACCTGAGTTGTTTCACTGGTTCCTTCTGGTGCAACTAAGAAGTAACTTGATGAATTCCACCTGCTCCTTTCAAGAGACACTGAAAAAGGAAGTGCATAAAGACCTCAGCCCGAAGAATGAAGCCATGACAAGTCATTTCAGGACAATGTAATTGTCCTGAAGGATTCGAGAAGACATTTTATTTCCCTTCAGTTACTTAAAGAACACTTTTTTCCTAAGTCAGAAGTCTGTGGTCCCTTGTAAGAGACACCTAAGATAGAGGTGTCAGAGACTGGAGGGGCACCTCATGTTAGCTCGTAGCAGCAGCAGGTTGAGGATTCTGAGCCTGCATCTGGCTTACTAGAAGCCTTCCCCCGTGATCAGTGGCCAGTGTCTGGAATGGGTGTGGCATTGGGGTGGGACAGGTGGTGTGGGGCATTGGGTGGCTTCTTACCCATCCTAGTGGAAAGAAACACTGGCATCAGGAGCGTGGTGCTGAGCTCTCCCTTTTCTCCTGGGCAGGAGTTATACCACCAGTCCTATGACTGCGTCTGTGTTATGTTTGCCTCCATTCCGGATTTCAAAGAATTCTACACAGAGTCAGATGTCAACAAAGAGGGCTTGGAGTGCCTGCGGCTCCTGAACGAGATCATCGCCGACTTTGATGATGTAGGTGCTTAAGAGCAACCCTTGAAGGGCAAGGGTAACTTAATGAGTAACTTTAAATGCCCATGACCAGGTCATTTAAAGTTACTCATTATGCTATATCTTAAAATTTGTCCTTCGGTGTAATGTTCCATGGTTGGAGTTGAAGCCTTTGGCTCTATTTAGGTCCCTGAAAATTTTCGAGAGACAAATATGTATTCGTGAGATGGTATGATTGCTAGAAACCACTACCAAAATCTGTTTAATAAAAGTACCTATCCAGTGTGCTCATTAATTCTCTCGAAAGGCTTGAACTCCAAGGAAAATATTTGCCCATCCATTTTTACATAAAAAATACAATGACTCTATTTATCATAGTAGATTATTGGCCTGTCTGTGCATATTCCAAGGTCTCTGTCAGATACCAACTTGAACTGTGCATGGATAACATGCTTTATTATTGAAAGAGCAATATGTACCTGGGACAATATATTTTCGAAGGGACCAGGTGTATATTTCAGAATTTAAAATGGGTGTCTTTTTTCAATATCTGGCCTACATAAAGAATAATGGGTTTTGTATTCTGATAAAAACAAACACACCTCTGGTTTTAAGAATGTTGCCCCAGCATCATTCTTGTAAATATGAAGCAAAATATAGAAAAACTGACATCCATGAACATAAGTTTATCATGATTCATGAAACTTTGAAACATAGTGGTGAAATTATGTAATAGGATGGTTTCAGGCCAACTTGTAAATGTCTTGTGGCACTTACACTTTTCTCTGTTACCGTCATCATCGCCATGAGGTGGACTCAAGACTCATGGTACAGTAATGTCAACGAGAGATTTCCACTGTTATGCTGAGTTCATAGTGAAAAATGGTGACATGTTTCCTCCAGCTGCCCCTCAGTAAAATATATTCCCTGGTACCAGGGGGTGAGGGGCTGTGCTCTTTCAGAGTGGATCGGCTCTTATCTATGGGGTATAAAGATTTACTCCCCTATCTTAAATTCTATGATATTAATCTTGGAGGAAACTTCTTTGAAAACAGGGGTACCAAGGGAGGGTCAGGAAGATGTCCTGGTCTTTGGTTGATCCCATTTGTCCTCCTGAGCAGACATACAACCTTCTGGAGTTTCCTTCACTTGTTCCTTTATTTGAAACCACTATCACATGCATCTTAATGTATCCTGGTTGCTTCACTAGCTAATTTTGAAAGGCAATTCATGTTCATTGGAAGTAAATCATTAAATTGCATTCCCTTCCAAGGATATGTTCTTGGTGAAATTCATAAGGTGTTCTTTACCAACAAAGCCCAAGGTCAAAGGATAAGTACCTAGTGGTTGAAAAATCTCATGTTACTATTACTGTGAACTAGAATTTGAGGATGTCTCTAGAAAGTGCTTGACCTTGGGTCAGCACTCAACTGAGTAACTGAATGGCTTTCAACTTTTTTCATCGCGTGGCGCATATAAACTAATTACTGAAATTCTGCGGCACACTAAAAAATGTATTTTTTGATCTGACAAAAAATAGGTATAATTTTGATTCATTCATACCGGACAGCTATTGCTGTATTGGATATTGTCATTTTTTTAAAAATTTGACAATGTAAGGGAAAAGAGGTCAGTTCCTCTGACTAAATCATCAGGTATTGCACATTTTAAAAATTCTTGTGGCACACTGGGTGAAAATTGCTGGAATAACGAAATGATTGTCATTGCCTCGCAGCTGCTATCCAAGCCAAAATTCAGTGGAGTAGAAAAGATCAAGACCATTGGCAGCACGTACATGGCAGCGACGGGTCTGAGCGCCGTGCCCAGCCAGGAGCATGCGCAGGTACAGACGCGCGGGCTGCACAAGGGCACACGTGAGCCTCTGCTCCACCCACCAGTCATCCATAGAGCCAGAACGGCCATGCAATGACCATAAACTGTTCTGCATGCGTACCTAAATCTCAGTGGTTAAGGCCTTATGAGAAAAGATGAGAAATCTGGAGACTTCACTGAACTTTCTCTGGTAGACAGGGAAAGAAAAATCCAACTAATCCACTAGCTGCTTGAAACCAGATGAATATGCAAAAAATAGACTATTAGAGCTGTTTATGTAAAGGTGGCTCACGACAGGATGACTCCTGATCTTTTGGTTAAAGACATGCTATCAAAAACCAAACTAACGAAATAGAAATTTGATCGAAAAGGTGATTTGGACAAAATTGAGAGTCTTCAATCACCTAGGATTTTGGAGGGGGTTTTCCGTTTTGTTGTGTTTTGTTTCTGTTTGTGTGTGTGTGTAGATATCTTTATATAACTTGTGGTTGGATAGATAAGACCCCCTTTCCATATAGGGCAGTGGACTCCCTGACAGGCCCCAGCGCAGGTTTGCTGTGGGACAGAGGTGGTGGGTGCAGCACAGAGGACCAGACCTTACCAGAGCACAGCGTGCCGATGGCAGGTGGAGTCCCCCGGAGGGCTGAGCCCCGCACGCTCAGGTTCCTCTCCCACACCCACCTCCCATGGATGGAGAGAGAGAGGGACAGCCGTGTGCTCAAATAGCTGCCCCCTCCAGGAACAACAGGACAGGGTCCTGTTTTCCTTTTTCTCATTCATGGGCACAAAATAGAATGTGGAATGTCCACCTCAAGATTAACACTAGCATTTTTCCAGGGGAATGAGGTGAGGTGATTTGTACTCTCTTTGGCCTCCTCCTCAGGCATTTGCTTTCAGATTTAAAAAAAAAACAATTTATTGCTTATGCTATTACAGTTGTTCCAATTTCCTCCCTCCGCGCCCCTCCGCAGCCCCCCTTCTCACACTCAATCCCCACCCCATTGTCCATGCCCGCGGGTGATGCATATATGTTCTTTGTTCCCTTTACTTTCTTTCAGTCAGTCCCAGCCTCTCGCCTCCCCTCTTACAGCTGTCTGTCTGTCCTTGTTTCTGTGCCTCTAATTCTATTTTACTTGTTAGTTTATGTTGTTCCTTAGATTCCAGTTATAAGTGAGATCATACAGTATTTGTCTTTCATTGCCTGCTCATTTCACTTAGCATAATAGTCTCTAGTTCCATCCATGCTGTCGCAAAAGGTAAGAATTCCTTCTTTTTCACTGCTGTGTGATATTCCATTGTGTAAATGTACCACAGCTTTTTTTATCCACTCGTCTACTGACGAGTACTTAGGCTGTTTCCAAATCTTGCCTATTGGAAATAATGCTGCTATGAACATAGGAGTATATATATTTTTTGAATTGGTGTTTTGGGATTCTTTGGATATATTCCCAGAAGCGGAATCACTGGGTCAAAAGGCAGATACATTTTTAATTTTTTGAGTAAACTGCATACTGTTTTCCAGAGTGGCTGCACCAGTCTGCATTCCCACCAACAGTGCACTAGGGCTCCCTTTTCTCCACATCCTCGCCAGCACTTGCTGTTTGTTGATTTATTAATGGTAGCCATTTTGGCAGGTGTGAAGTGGTGTCTCGTTGTGGTTTTAATTTGCATCTCTCTGATGGCTAGTGATGTTGAACAATTTTTCATATGTTTATGGGCCCTCTGTGTGTCCTCCTTGGAGAAGTATCTATTCAGGTCCTTTGCCCATTTTTAATTGCATTGTTTGCTTTCCTGATGTTGAGCTTTATGAGTTCTTTATATATTTTGGAGATTAAACCCTTGTCCAATGTATCATTAGCAAATAAGCCTGATTATTATTTTTAATGGGTATGCATTACTTGAATAATAAGAAAAAGTAAAAGAAACAAGCCGTGAAACAAACCAGATGAAGGCCCTGCAAGGCGCGGCTCACGGCGAGAGCCGTCTTCCTGGCTTATGGATGGCCACCTTCTTTCTCTGTCCTCATGTGGCACAGAGAGAGAGAGAGGTTAGGGGGAGAGTGTTAGGGCCTCAAGATATGATTGGTGGGAGATAAGTCACTCCACATCCTTGTCTGTCTTCATTTAAAATATCAATATTTTAGTTCATTCTGGATTTTTGTGCACTAATTTTGATTTTCAAAAACATTGCATTAGGGATTATTTTTAATGATTGATGAGCTTCCTCTTGGTGCCCCCTTAAGTTTTATGCCCAAAGTGGGTGCCTCACTCTCCTCACCCTAATTCCTGGCCTAATTTTGAGGGCTCTCCAGCTGATATCCTGCTGTGGACCATTTAGGGCTCTTGACCTGATCACGCTCATTGCAAATCCCAGCTCTGCGAAAGCTACTTACCATCCCTTGGCAGGGGCTCCGAGCAGAGATGCCCAGAGGCACCACTACGGGAAGACCTGTTCAGCACTCAGCATGTGGAGTTGGCCCATCCTCCGCTGTCCTCACCACACTACTGTGTCCTCCATTCTTCCTGGTGCTGACGCTGCCTCCGAGCATTCCTTCTCCGCAGCCTGTCTGTGGCCTCTGAGAGAGCTGGCCATTGCCTTTGCCCAGAAGTCCTCTTCTCAGCTTCCGGGATTTTTATTTGGCCTGTGGTCCCACTCTGTGGAACATGGTGCCGTCTTTCCCAAACCCCTCCACCCTATCAGGGATCTCACCTAAGACTCAACCTATCCCTTCTGCATATTTGACCCCTGCCAAAACCATCATCTGCCATTCTGACTGTGCAGACAGGCTTGGCTATCACATTAGCTTTCCGTGGACATCCAGCTTTCTAACACTACCCTCATTTTCTTCTTGTCCTCCCTACTCCCAAAACAGGGCCAGCCATCTGGCTCCAGCCCCCAGCCATCTGTCGAGCCCCACCCTCTCTCCCCCTATACCAGCCCTCAAACATGCACTGTGCTTTTGTGCAGACCCACACCGAGTTCTCCTCAGTACCCTTTCCAAGTGGGGTGCGCCCGCCACCTGCATCAGAATCACCTATATTGGTTACTCTTAGTGGTTTCCAGGAAACCCCCAAACCTGCTGTGTTTCTGAGGATGGGGCCAGACACCCCTATTTCCACTAGTTTCCCCAGGTGACTGCTATGCACTGAACACATCCTGCTTTCAGATCCCACCCAGCAGCAGTGCCGTGGCTCCGAATTTCCCAGCAGCCTTTCCTACACCCTGACCTGAGGAACTTACTGTCTAGACCCTGTCCCCTTCTCCCAGGGGCTGCATATGTCATTTTCAGCTTTCGTATAAATGTGTGCGTTTTTTATTCACCATCCAGATTACTGCAGATGCCATGTTTTATGTGGTGTTCCCCAAGATTCCCAGCAGGGGGCCTTGGGCATGGAGATTACACCCATTCATTTATTGAATGATTGAGTGTGTGCCCTCCCCCAGCCCCACTTCAAGAACAATATTTCACTTCCTTCACTCTGCTTTACAGACCTGTTACTACCAAGTCAGACCCTCTGGTCTTTTTGTTAACCCCTGACATTTTTGAACACTTACTAAGTGCTTCCTGAAGCTTTACTTTTAATAAGTCCAGGAGACCCCTTTCCCCCAGTCCATTTTAGAGATGGAGAAACAGAGGCACAACAACACAGTAACTTACCCAATGTCGTAGAGAGAACAAGCAGTGACAAAGAGGGTCTACAGACCAGGGCACCCCGGGTCAGGGCTCCTCTCTGAGAGTCTGGAGCTCGGGCTGCTTCAGCTCCCCCTCTCCTTCACCAGCCCTGCCCCACCATGTTCACATCTGCACCCACGGGTTTGTATCTGCCCTATTCCCCTGCCGCTGCCTCCTCACCTTCCCAAAGCTGTCCTTTCACAGGTGCCCCATCCTTCTGCCCTCATCGACCCTTGCCCTCTTAGCTACCCTTGAGCTGACTCCTGACTTCTCACCAGTGACTGTAACTATTTCCCTTCATGGTAGAGTGGGAAGAGTCTCGCTCTCAAGTGAGACTGCCCATTACGTACTGTAATACCTAAGCTTTCTGCGCTTCAGTGTTCTTACATATACAATGAGCATCGTGCCCACTTCCTAAGGCTGTTAGGAAGACTACATTAATATGCAAAACACTCAATAATCTCCATGGACAGAATGGTAATAAAAATGCTAATAGCAGTAATAATACAGTTGTGGTTTGTACACCATCTCTTGTGTTGATATCACTGTCCCATCGAATAGACCAGGTGTAAGGGTTTTTGGACATAAATGAAATATGGTATGTCATCATGTCCATGCATGGAGTTTGACTCATTGTGAGCTCTTTTTATTTCGAGCATTTAATTAGAATCTTGGCAAGGTCATCCTAGAAATAATTTGAAGTTCAGTGAAAGTCTTCTAAAAGGATGAAATACCGTGCTTGATAACTATTAATGTGGATATTAGTTTTATAAGAAACGAAAGTCACTTTTGCATTTTGTAACACATCCACTTGTTTCTCTAGTTATAAAAAGATTTGACTTAATTTTTATAAATGAAAAACTTTGTACTTATTGTTTAGCCAACTATTCCATTTGGCAAAAGACAACATTTAATTTACAAAATACATTGGGCTTCTCAGGGGTTACTGTGTTTTCCTTAAATCCCAAAAGAGGCAGAGTAATGTAGATGAAGGCCTTCTGAAACTTCTCTTTCCTTTGTAATACCCCCTGCTCTTCCCTGCGGTGGCAGCATGCACACCCACTGGGAGAATAAATGCACAGGAGCCCCTTGGCACCTCTTCGGAGCAGGGCCTGCCTTTGTCCTGCTTCTCTTGTGTTTGTCTAATGAAAGAGTGTGTTTCAATTTTAAGCTTAAAGACCAAAGGACTAAATGTTGGTCACATTATGTGTAACAACTGTTTGCTGTTTTTATTTGTTAAGAAATGAAATATTAAATTGAAAATGGGCTTGCATTCTAAGCCCGTTCTCGTAATTCCCTGAGCATACACCTGGTCAATAGATGTTCTGTGATGAGGTCAGCGGTGGGGAGAAATGGGGGTGTTGAGCCTCGTTGACCCTTTGCTTTACTGTCAGGACCTCACTCTCTTCCAAGCCCCACATGTTCAGCCCCTGCTGGATCCTTGCCATGGCCTTTAGACTTCAGGCCATGATAGCACACTTGTGCTTACAAGTATGTTTTCCTTGACTTGAAGAGTGTTTTTTAGAAAAAGGACATGTCATTTAAATACAGTCATTTCCAGCTTCTGAAAATTGGTAGGTTATCAACCTGATCTTCATTCCTGATGACAATAGTCATCTACTAGAGCACAGAAACAGCTGCTCCATAGACTTGGCATGTTCTCCCACATTTTACCAAACTCTTCACCTCTCCTTATTGCCTCCTTCCCACTGTTGCACTCTGGAGCCTCATCTCCTCTGCTGGCCCTGTTGTAGAGGAAGTCCACCCGCCGTGCCCTAATCAAATATTTGGATTCTCTCTGGTCTTCACAATTATGTGAACGGTTTTGAGCTTTCCTAAACAAATTTTACTAAGACCTCCCGTAAGTTAAAGCCAAAGTACTATAAAGAGATGAAAACTTTCATTCAAACCCATGCTTTGATTATATTATTGCTACATAATAAGCCATACCTCTAGCTTTCATTCAGAATTTCAAATAGAGTTATGCCTATTACCGGTGACACTTTGGAAGGAAGTAACTTGTTGTACCAGAAAATTAAAGGAGGGAAGAGGCAAAGAACGAAAAGGTGACAGCAGGGAGTTTTTATTTCTTGTCAAGGCATGAGTCTTGCTGCCTGTTAAATTTTTAAAGTGTTTGTATTACTATCCTCTTTTTAACTACTTAATTATTTATTTTATTTTTAAAATTATTTCATTTTAAAACTATTTGTAAATGAATTTATGAGTTTATTTTATTTATTGACTCTGTCCGAACACATCTGACAGCCGACCCGGGGCTGTGAGTGAGGGCATTACAAAGCACTGCCTCCTGTTCCGCCTGGTTCTTGCTGCGTTCTGCCCATAAAGACGACACCGTGCTGGTGTGCTAGTTTTTTTTTTTTCCATTATTCTGTTTCCTCTATCTCCCAAGTCAGATCCCAAGCTCCAAGTGACCCACCCTTGGCACTCCTATACTCCCTCCCCAGCGTATGAAGAAAATTAAACTACTGCAAAGTAATAAACAATAAACATTTTCAATTTACATTCACTGACTCAAGTTAACAACTCCATCTCTACCCAGGTTAGCAGCTGCCTGGCCTAGCTGTCTGTGACTGCGCTTAGCTAGCAGGTCACCCAGCAAGCATTTTCTTTCCCTGCTGTGGCAAACTCCAGGTACTTGCTGATGACTGCCCCTCTGTAACTGTGCTGCATCTGGGAAAGCCACAGGTGCAAACAGTAATTCCAGTGCTGAGTGAGCCCAGAGACTGTCTGGGAACATTAGAGGTCCCTTAGTCTGCTCAGGCTGCTATAAGAAAAATATCTGAGACTCAGTCACAAATGAAAAACAGTTCTTTCTCACAGCTCTGGAGGCTGGGAAGACCAAGATCAGGGCACCAGTAGACCTGGTGTCAGATGACGACTGTCTTTCTGGCTTGCAGACAGCCACCTTCTTGCTGTGTCCTCACATGGCGGAAAGCAGAGAGAGGAGAAGCAAGCTCCCTCCAGTCTTTTCTTATAAGGACGCTAATCCCGCTGGTGAGGGCTCCATCCCCATGACCTAATCACCTCCCAAAGGCCCCACCTCCTAATACCATCATCACACTGGCAAATAGGCTCCCACATATGAACATGGGGGCGGGGCATAAACATTCAAACCATATCAGAGAGACTAGACTCTGCCACGTTGATCAGGGAAGAAGTGAGGAGCCATTCTGATCTGTTATGCTTCCAGTTTCACAGTAGCTAATACACTGACACTAATAATCATAGTTTCCTTTATTGGACAAAGTAGAAAATGATTTTGGTCTCTACCAAAATGAAAAGCAGTATCTCAATGCTACATATTTTTGTACAAACACAAAGCTATTACAATGTGTCATGAGTAGAGAGAAATTTCCTCCTACTTTCAAGCTACTAATAAGAAACTAAAAACTGAAAGAAAATGAACCACTACTCGCTGCTACTGAGAGTGTCAAAGACACTTAAGATGTCAAACACTAAGGTCATTGTCAAAGCCATATATCTGTAGGGTGCTCAACGTGTAAAAAAGGGGAAAAGTATTAGCCTAGCACATAAGACAATTTCATACTGAGAGATGCTTTTCATGTCCAGAAGTGCAGTGTACTTCTCTAAACTATCAAGAAGGAAACTAATTAAATCCTGAACCCCAGGGATACAGGCCGAATGTGTTGCCTATAATAATTCACTTCATCTTAACCACAACACTTTGATAATAGGTAGTTACTGCCCCATTTCACAGATGAGGAAATTGAGACCCACAGAAGTTTAGTGACTCAACCAAGGCCACACAGCTAATGATTGTAGAACCTGGAGCTGAACCCAACTTTGTGTAACTCAAAAGTGCTGCCAATTATTTAGTGAATTTCCAACTTTCAGACAAGTAGTGCTCAGAATTTAAATAGCACTCCTAGGAAAATGAAAGAGAGTTGAATGGGAGAAACATGTCTATGGGAGATGGACCTAGACACTGGGAGAATGGGATGGAGGGGGCGGAAAGGAAGACCAGGCCACCTGAATCTCAGGTTTCCAATTTGGGGATTTGAAATTAATGACACCATTAGTGTCAGTAGAAGAGTCAAGGATAAGAGCTGTCTTGTGGGAGATTAAATACTATTAGTTTTAGATGTAAAAGTTTGAGTTTGCACTAAAACATCAAGTAGAATTTTAGTCAACCACATGGATGGTGGCTAGTTCCAGAGCCATCAGTCAACAATTCTTGATTATAGTTCTACATCAGCTGATGACCTATCAGGCCCATCGTCCAACCCACCTGTCACCATGTACCAGCAAGAATATCAAGAAAAACTGCTTCCCTATTTGTCTACATGTTTGTGCATATTTCATTTAAATCCTAAATTAATAAACTAAAGAGAAAGGAAAGATAAGGTGGGGGAAAAAATGAGAATGCTACATAAAATGCAAGCAGAAAGGTCCCGACCATGTTCTAGATGCCTCCCCACAGAGGGAGGCAAAGTTGTTCTGACTGAGGACCCTGGCATCAGATTAGCTGGCTGCAAAGCCTGGTTATGCCCCTTACACAAGCTATTGACCTCTCTGGATTTTCCTTTCCCATCTGCACAATGAGATAGATAGAAACTCCTTCGGGGTGTCATGGTGAGGTTTAAGTACATAACTGCATACATGCGTGCATACCTACCTCCATACATACGATATGCACTTATGCATCCACTGTTCCTATTAAGTGTTCTGAAATGCCCAGCAGACAACACAAGTGCAGTCCTTCAGTGTTCATAAGGTAAGATCAAACAGCTCATTCATCAGTGTTTTTGTAAATCAGGCCAAGTCAGGCTGGAGTTGATTGCTCCACTGGGCCCTGAGCCAAGTGGTAATAGGCCCTTGTAACTATGACGATGGGTCTGTAGTGAACCGTGTGCTCAGTAACTTCCTCGTGGGAAAAGGTTTAAAATGTTGGGGGTGAAGATGTTTGCCAGTACATCCCATAATGGGTATTTTAATAAAGCATGGTCTCTGTAGAGTGAAATCTGGTGGAGCACAGTGAGAGCCCAATGTAATCCGAGTTTATCAAATCTAGAGGGATCCGTGATGGTGTGGCAATCAGGCTGTTTTCCACAGATATTATTCTGTGCCCCTGAATTTTAATAGACACTGGGGAGTTGTGAATCTGGTCCTGTTCTCTGACGGTTGCCTGAATCGCAAGTGCTCAGAGCCACCAAGCCAGGTGACGTTGGTGCTGTGCTGTGGTCATCAGAATCCCTGGGAGAACTACAAGTTCTGATCAAATGGCCCCCAGGAGTCCCAGGCAGAGAACAGGGTGCTCCTTAGACAGAAGTTCTGAATCTTCAAAGTCTGATGAACGCCAACATAGCAGTGCTCAGTGAATAGTCAATGGATGGAAGAAGGGGAGAACGAAAGAGAAGAGAGGACAGGGGAGGAGGCACGTGTTAATTTTAGCGAAGTACATTACCTTGGCTTTTACTAAGCAGTCCCTTGAATCATAAGATAACCTCAGTACACAGGCATTTACTTTAAGCAGTTTTCCTTGCTGGTGTGACTTCCAAAGGACACAGCTCACAAAATGTGTTCCACGAAAACAAACATGTTGTCTCACTGTGTGCCTGGAAGTCATTAAACTATTTGGAGATATCTAACAAATTATTTAGATCATGGGAGAAAGGGCTGCTTCATACTGCCATCGAATATTTATCAAAAGCTCAATTATAGGGACTTTTTGAAATGAACTGAGCTCTCCCAGAGATGGAGCATAATTTTTTCTAGGGTTTACTAAGCCCAAATGAGTTATTGACATTGGATTTAAACCTCACTCCCAGAACTCAGCCTCTTCGTTTATTACTGAGGTCACGTCAAGCCTCCACTGTAGGTCCCACTGCAGGAAAACAGACCTGACGATAATGTACTGCGGCGCTGACGCTGTGCTGCTAGGCCATGGTCCAAGACAAAGCAAACCATCTCTCCAGAGGCCAATCGGTTCTCCCTGCTAGGATGGTGGTGATTTCTATTGCACAGGATTTTGCCTGTTGATTTAAAAGTTTGTCCTTCATTAAAGGAGCAAGATGGTTTCCAGTTGACTGCATAAACCTCCAAATCATCTTCTTGTAAGTCATGAGGCATGAAATATTAGCAAGCCCTGGTGGGAAACTGCTCTTAAAAAATCATTTTGCATTTTCACCAGAGTTAGCTGCCAGTCTGTTTCTTAGTTCAATTTTTAAAAATTGTTTGGTTTTTCTTCCACAATTTTAAGTTGTGGATTTATGGCACAATAGCACTTCATTTGTCTTTTTGTAGATGTAGATAATTCACCAAAAGAAAGGAAGAAAACTTTCTGAACCAGAAATTTAGTTCCTCTTCTCTGTTCATACTTATTTTATTTAGTGCAGTGGTCTCAGCTGGGAGCAATTTTGCCCCCCGCCCCGCCACAGGGGACAGTTGGCAATGTCTGGAGACATTGGTGATTGTCACAACTGGAAGGGTGGATGTCACTGGCATCTAAAGGGTGGAGGCCAGGGATGCTGCTCAACATCCTAGAAGACACAGAAGAGTCCCCATAACAAAGAACTGTCCCTCCTGAATATCAGCGGCACTGAGGGTGAGAAACCCTGCCTTAATCTTCTCCCCTTTCACTCACGTTATTAAAATACTATGAGGATTAGATGAATAATCCTCTCATCATTTTCTTTATCCTTAGCTGTTACCTTGCTTTTCTTCATTTCCCTGTCATCTTGACTAGGCAGGTGATGTTCATTGTCCCTGTTTTTCTTCTCACTCATCCCTGTTGGAATCCTTAGAGTTAGTTTTGTCTACCTCTCCGTAGAGAATGTTCCCCCAAGGTCACCAGGCACCTCCTCTTTGAGTGTCATCAGATTAAACACTCATCCCAGAAGCCCAGAAGCCGTGATCTGGCACCCTTGATGCCTGGCATTCCATTTCTGCCACTCTCCTCTCAAGCATTTCCAATGTCCCTTACTGATCCCTGTCCCAGCTGAAGGCACTCCCCAGTCGGCCCCAATAATTTTCCATTTCCTTTTCTTCTCTTGGAGCCCTCACCCGCTTCGGTGGACTCATGAATGGTCCCTCCTCTGCGTCTGCTCCCCAGACGAGCCTCAGTTGGCTTTGATCTCCCACTAAAGCTCGACAACTCTCCCTGATCCTCCTAGCCATTTCCTCTGCTACCCGACGTCCACCTACGTGTAGCCAGTCAATAAGCAAGTACCAAGTGCCCGTGCACCAGACACTGTATCATGTTGTGCAGCCGCAGATTACTAGAAGATCATCTCTTCCCTTGTGGAGTTCGCAAACGAGTGAAGGAGACAGACTTAAGAGAAAGGCCACTTTGATTTCAGGGCTAAGACGGATGTCTGTCCCATAAGCCTGCCACAGTGTTGGGCCTGCGTTTAACCAGGCACCCAGCCATTAACTACCAGGGGAGCAGGAACCAAAAAGATGTGTAAATTAAAACTTTATCAATTATATACATGTATTAATAATCTATTTTTAAAATATAACCCAAATTGACATTTTAAAAAGATGAACTTGATGAAATTAAATATAAATATAATAGGTGTTACAAATTAATGGTAAACATAAACTAGTAACAGGAATAATAAACATAAATTAGGAGTAAATAGAAATTGAAATTTCTACCTATCCCTATTAGAAACCTTGGACTTTCCTTCTTTTAAAGCCTTATACCTATGATAACTCTCTGTTCCTCAAAAAATAATAAACCACCCAGGGATAAGTAGAGGCAGAAAATTGTTATTCCTTGTATTAGTTGGCTTGGACTACCATAACAAAGTAACACAGACTGGGTGACTTAAACAACAGAAATTTATTATCTGACTGTCTGGAGACCAGAAGTCCAAGATCAAGGTGTCAGCAGGATTGGTGTTTTCTGCGGTCTCTCTCCTTGGTTTGTAGATGGCCAACTTCTCCCTGTGTCCTCACATGGTCTTTTCTCTGTGTTTGTGTCCTAATTTCCTCTTCTTATGAGGACTGTCATACTGGATTCATCATACTAATGACCCAATTTACTCATAATTACTTCTTAAGAACCTGTCTCTAAATAGTCACATTCCAGAGGCCTAAGGGTTTATGACTTCAACATGTAGGTTTGGTGGGCTACACATTTCAGCCCCTAATATCCACTCCTCCAAAAGGACAAAAGAAGGGACCAGTGTTTGCAGACCCAGGGAGAACCATAGCAAGTGTGGGGTGAGGAAGAGGAGGAATGAATCCCTTGACCTCTCTCTCTGCCCACCCTCTATTCTCCCCTGGCCCACCCATGGGTCAGTCCAACAGAAAACCAGGGGACAAAGAGGAGTTAGTTCCTACAGGTCAGCATCCCCGAGCCAGAGCCCAGTAGAGGAGGGAGATGACTGGGTGTAAGGGGCAAATGGAGAACCAGGAGCCAGCCCCTCCCCAAAGATATCTGGGTTAAAACAACATAGGCCCTACTGAGTGTCTTCTAGTGTTTCACATCTCCTCCTGGCCACAAAACTGAATGCGGACATAATACTTCCTTGAGATGAAATTGAAGTCTCACCAGTGTCTGCAGTGTGGTGGAGCCATAATTAGTATGTGTTCCTTTCTGAGTGGAGCCCAGCTGCATGACTGGAGGGAAGGCGCCCCAGCTTGTGCAGCCCTAACCCTGTCTGCGTGTGTTCCTCTTTCTCAGGAGCCCGAAAGGCAGTACATGCACATCGGCACCATGGTGGAGTTCGCTTTTGCGCTGGTGGCGAAACTGGACGCCATCAACAAGCACTCCTTCAATGACTTCAAGCTGCGAGTGGGTACGTCGTGCAGACGCCTGGCTGTCCGTGGCAGAGAAGGCTTGGAGTCAGGAAATGATTCCCAGAAAATGTTGATAACCTTTGCTCTGAAGTAGGGCAATGACAGATGTGTCTTTAGAGCAGCGGGACTGGATTGCAGGTAGAAGGTGCTCAGGGAAGTTGTGAATTTCTCAGGACTTTGGCAGAAATTAGAACAACAAAAATAATACCCACTTTGGTTGGACCCAGGTTTAGCAACTGGACCATGAGTTGGATTTCAATCCCACTGTCCCCTTCCCTCCAGCCAGGGACAAGCCATGACATGCACAGCCTTAGCCACTCCAGGGAGCTCACGGAAGCCACTGGCTGGGCTAAGCCAGTGACTGTGAGTCACTTCAAGATTTCATGGACCGCTGCCTATAAAACTGGGACCCACCTTAAGCTAGGAGGCACATCCAGACTTCAGAGTGGTACAAACATTTTTTTAAAATGTTAAGTGCACCTTAGAATTGTTACAATAGTTACACATGCCTAGAGTCGCAACCTACGAGGACACCAAATGTGTGTCCTAGGTTCTGAAATAGCTATAGCTTTTCAGATTGAACATTCAAATTTGAGCAAAAAGTCCACCTTTCTTAAAAAATAACAAAAAGTTTCTAATACGTTATTTTCATGCTTTAGGTTGATTCTTTAGTATGTCCCATGATTACTTGCCTTTTACAAATGATTATCCCAAAAGAGTGTGTCTCCTGGCCTGAGGCTAGCACGCAGCTGCCCTGTGAGGTCTGCAGCCGCTTCCAGCCATCCAGGATTTGTAAGATCTTCTTTGGCCATTGTATGTTTTTCTTGGCAACCCATTTTGGTTCTTCTGAAAGCAAGTCCACAAATGAGTAGATCTTGTAACACAGTCCACGTAAATGGCTATTCATTTTTCTTCTACAAATTTCAGCTATTTAAAAAATCCTGATACTTAGAGCTATTTCTTCCTTTGCTCTACATGTATTCTCAGTTTTTCAACCCAGAAATATTTTACATTTCTTAAGAAACTGGAACTTTCCTCTCTGTATGTCCTATTAATTGTCAACGTCTGGACACATTTCTCACCTCCATGCACAGTGGACCTTCATCCAGCCTCGGCCACATACTGAGGTGAGAAGGGCCTCCGCATCACCCTGCTGACCACACCCAACTCGAGGTGTCTCTTTGACCCTGGGGATTCTTTATTGTTTTGACAGCTCGGAAAATGGGCTCCTCAGACTTTCATACTACTCTCCTTAAAAAGAAAAAGAAAGGAAGGGAAGGGAAGGGAAGGGAGGGAGGGAGGGAGGGAGGGAGGGAGGGAGGAAGGAAGGAAGGAAGGAAGGAAGGAAGGAAGGAAGGAAGGAAGGAAGGAAGGAAGGAAAGAAATTAATTGCATTGTGGAATGACCCCTCTATTTTCAAACACATATGGACCAAAATCACATTGCCCTTCACTACGAGGGGGAACAGGGACAATTATTTGCTAGTCGTATGTGCTACATCAAAGCACAATGTGCTTGGTCTGGATCTTAGCAATGTTTTCCAAATTCCTGTGAGCAGTGAAATGGACTTCCTTTGGTAGGTATTTATTGCATGCTCACTTCACACTGATTATTGAGTAACTAATAATAATAATCACCCCACGTGCCAGCTCTTTCAAATTTCTAAGGAAACCTCATCTCCATTTTCCTCTTGACCTTTGAGTCCACCTTCCCCCAAACCCCGGGCCTCTCCCCAGGATAGCTTCCTTGCTCCACCTCCGTGCATGACGCCATCAGAATAGTAATATTGCCCCCCCCCCCACCGAATAATGATGATACAAATAATAAGAGCCAAATTTGCTCCTAATGTTCTTTTCTGTCTATGTTAAACTGCAAAATCAGGCAGTTAATGGGAACCACAAATTGAGCACATACTTGCAGAAAAGTAAATCACCCCATTGCCAGCCATAACCCACCCAGGCCCCCTCCCCACCCTGCCCCAAACCACTGACCCAGCAGGACCCAGAGTGGCTCAAAGAAAAGCTGATGGCAGAGGAGGCTGAGGTCACCAGTCAGTGGCCAGCAGCTGATGCCTGGACACTCTGATCCGTGCAACAGAGCTGGAATGAATTTTTCCGATGTCTAAAGCAGGGGTGTGAGTTTTACTGAGTACTCCACAGAAGCAAAGGAGAATTTCTTTCTCACCTGCTGTGAATCTTCAAAGGCTGGGTGGAGCACTGTAGTGTGTTTCCTGCCTACTTTTCCATTGCAAAGAGGAAGCTTTGCCTAAGAGCTATAAGAAGTTATTATCTATAACTAAGCAGTCAGCAGAGGGAAATGAGATGTCTCAGAAACACTCTCATTATTAATATATTTGCCACCTACCATAAGGTAAAGGGCCTAGATCCAAGAGGAAATGTAAGGGAAATGATTAATCAGCTCAGTGTCTCCATTTGTATGTCTGTGTCCCACCTCCCCACCCTCCCATAACAACTGTGCGTGTGTCTGTGTGTTTGAACTGAATTCTTGGGACAAGGACTCATCCTAGCTGGAGCACCACGGGTGGGGAAGAGCCTGACCTCTCCCTAACTAGAGAGTTGATCAGACTTTTGAAGCCGCAGCTCCTGATGGCAGATGCCATCTCCATATTTCATCCGGTGTCAGAGCACACCCTGGCCTCAGGTGTATTCATATAATAAGCGTAGTTTTATAATTACAATTACTAACTTAGAGAGAGCAGCCATCACCTTCATGGGGGCCTCGGTTGCCTAATTATCTGGGAATTATCTGGGAAATATATATACACATTTATCCAGAAGGGATCCAGCCAGCCATGTGATATGAAAAATAGAGACATTTACTGAAGAAGATACGAGGTAAAAGAACCATTGTGCATAGTACAATGACACCTCAGTCACCTTCAAAGTAGAAACCTTGGGAACTAACACAGTTCTCCCAGTCGCCATCAGCTGCCCCATCATATTTTCCTGAATCTCATTAATGGTCTGTAATCTCTGCCCTTTCAAAGGTGATTTTGGTTTTGGGAAAAGCCAGAAATCACAGGGTAACACATCTGGGCTGTAAGGGGGCTGAGTCACCCAGGTGATTTGACATTTTACCAAAAACCTCTGCATGAGACGTGATGGCATGAGCAGGTGTGTTGTTGTGATGAAGCTTCCAATCACCAGTTGCCCACAGCTGTGGCCTTCTGAATCATCCAAATTGTTCCTGTGGAGGAATGTTCAAGCTTAACACAAAATTTGATGCAGATTCGTTGCTCTACTCAGTCATTTTGAATGTGATGGCCACACAGTACACATGGTCACTCAACGGTGTCTCACACCCCCATGGACTAGTACGGTGAAGCTGTCATTGTTCACATATGTGCATTCCAGTCCACTCTCTTTGTCTACCAGGTTACAGCAATGCCGCACAAACCATTCTCATTATATTAACACAGGTTGGACTTATTCTGGACAGACCTCATATGTGTATATACATGTATATATATAACATTTATTATAATGCATAATGCCCATGAACCCCAGAAATCCAAGAAATTCATCATCATGCCTTGGCAAGGGTTTGCTGAGCTGGACTGAAAGGGAGGTGACTCATGAATTTCCCCAGCGACTTTTGGGCAATCTCAGTTTGTGGGGAGGCTTAGGCCCAACAGGTTGGATTTTACTCTCTGGTGGGTGCAAAGCTGTAAAGCCTAGCTTCACAAGTGCCAAAGTCCCAAGCAGCAAAACCTGATGGAGGTTCCAGAGCAAGCCTGGACACTGTCTGTGTGTCACTTGCTCACTACAGGTGAGCGTGTACCCTGGAATCCCCTCCGAACATGAGGCTTTTGTGGAGCTCCCTCAGTCCTTTCAGTCCTGCCACCTTGTCTTTGGAACGTGATTTGAGAATCAAAAGCACAAACAGGTTCCTCTATAATTTCATAAACTCACCAGTGGTGTGTCATCAAGGAGGAACAACCCTAATGGTGGGCAGAAACCATATGCACGAAACCTTGCAGCAGAAATAGAAAAGCAGAGTTTTTATGTGCAAGGGCTGTGAAGCCTACCGCCTGGGTTTGCATTCTTCCACTGCTACCTACTGCCTGCCTGATGGCACCATTCCTCTGCTTCCTCATCGGATGTGAGGATAACAGAACCCACCCCACAGGCTCTAGTGAAAAGTGGAAGTTTATGCATGAAAAGCCTGTAGAACAGTGCATGGCAAATTGAAAATGCAATAGAGTGGTGGTGGTTTTAGTAAAACATTGTAGTGAACCCAAAAGTACAACAGCAGCAAAATGATGAATAAATATAGGACATGCACTCAGTGTAGCTCTTTAAAATAAAAATAATGTGTATTTCAAAATTAAGTACAAAACTATTGGAAAACAATATAATTCTTATCTCTTGCCTAAGACTATATATAGCAACATAGAAAATGATTATATCATAATGCTTAGTTTTTTAAAGCATAACTAATTTCATGTTATTATGGAATAACAATAAATGGACATATAAGCATAAATCAAGATCCCGAGGGGGAAAATACAAACATAAATATTTAAATGTTTTTGAGATGATAAAATTAGAGAAATTATTTTTCTTTGCTTTCGAGTTATGTGGGGTAATGTTTATTTGATAAAGATGTGTCAAGATGGCCCTGTAAAACTTTTGTGTTTAAGACAGTTACTATAATGTGAATCTTAACCCAATTCTGATGTGTTCCAGGTATGAACCACGGACCTGTAATAGCTGGTGTAATTGGAGCCCAGAAGCCACAATATGACATCTGGGGCAACACTGTAAACGTGGCCAGTAGGATGGACAGCACTGGCGTCCTGGACAAAATACAGGTAGCTCAGTCTGCGCCGCCATCATGGGCCATGTCTATCTGCTAGGGAACCATGAATAATAGAATAATAATTATATTATATATAATATAATAAATATTAAAACAAAAGAAAAAATACCTTGAAATTTATTCCAAACCAAAACAAAAAACAAAAAAAAAACCTTGGAAACCTTGAAAAAAACTTGAAAATTACTTAAATCTTTCGATTGGGTAAATGTCTGTTTGTTTCTACATTATCATTATTAACTGTTAACAACAATAAAAACCATAATGATATAAAGGTCATGGCCTTTGTGAAAGCAAGTGATCACAACCGCCACCACCGTGCAGCAGGACAGCCCACGTGGGAGGTACAGGACTAGAGCCCTTCTCTCCTCTTCCTTCTCCCTACCCGACACATTGAAAAGGGCTTTGCAAGGGAAAAGGGCTCTGTAACCAAAACCAGACCTAACCCCCAGCCTTCCTTTCCCTGGAGGCTGAACTGGGAGGAGGAAGGTAGGGGTCACCAGGGATGAGAGATGGAATTGAGGGTGACATGACGTGTCACTGTTAAATTGGACTAGAATGGGATTTGGAAATCTAGAAAGGACTGGAAAGGTCTTCCCCCAAGGAAGAGAAAGGGAAGACCTGGCAAATGAAAAGCAGTGGTGAGTGCTCTCACTGTTTGGGCACCTGGTCAGACACCTGGAACAATCAAGGGACTAATTTCTCCCAGTGAGAAGGATGTGTGCCTGTATGTCTGTGCCAAGCTTTGTATCTGCCTGGCTCTCAAAAAGCAATGGTTCCACATTCCCCCTAGCTGTGTTGTATTCAGCTAGATCAATTCCTGCCGAATGACAAATTTGTGTGAAAATCACTGGACACAAATAAGAGGCTTTATTGGTTCTTAGTCCTCTTCAGAGAATTGCGTGAGTCTCGGTTCTGTGAGCCTCAGCTTGGCCAAGGTCCTCAAATAACTTTGCTTCTTAACATTGTAACAGAGACTTAGAGACTTTATAAATCCCTGTAGAAGGCCACCAGCTCCAGGATCACCAACCATGGGCTGGTCACCAAACTCCTGCCCACCCACGTGCCTGCCATGCTGCTCCACCTCCTTCACCCAGGAGGATTTCATTGTTGTGGCCTTTTCTCAAGTGTATCTTTAATTTCTATATGGAATGGCATGAACATGACTTCTGAGTGTCCCTCTTCTAACAGTCAGCTCATTGGTTTGAAAAGTAAGCGACATCCAACAAGAAGAAGGGAGAGAGAAGAAAAACAGTGATGAGGAGAGGAGAGGAAACATCTCAGCCTTCTCAGACACATTGGCCAAACGGGGCTCCTCTGACCACGGGCTGGAGTGGGGGTCTCTAACGGTGGAGACAGCCCAGTTGCCCATCCTCAACCAGGAATGGACTGCTGCCTCGGCAGCCTAATCTCCCCATTCCCTGAGTGCACCATAGCCTCTAGGGCTTTCTGCATACTCATTACTAGCCGCTCCCAATGCCCAGGGAGGCTCCAGCATCCTGCACCACAGAGGGGCTTCTGTTTGAGGAGAGAGGCATGCTCCTACCAAGGACACACTTTCCCACCTGTAGGCTAACCTATGTCCCCACCACACACCTGGAACATTCAAAAGATGGGTGGTCATTTTAATGTTTCACAACTCTGCAAGCAGTCTCCAAGTACTTGGGATAAGTATCAAAAGCCATTTAAGAGAAGCTGGTCAGGCAGAGCGCTCCCTCCGCGAGCTCTGAAACCCCTGCAGGTCAGCGTTTAAATGTGTGTGTCTAAGCGGGTATCAAGTGTCATCAAACTGCATGCAATTTAGTGCAGAGCAGCCACCAGGGAGAGAAGACAGGCGCCTGCAGGCCCTCGTGCGGTCATTCCAGCCAGCGGCCAGCAGCTTTGCATCTGAGGGTGTTTCCTTCTCCTGAGGGTGTGTGTGGCTCACCCCAGCTATAGTAGCTTCTTATTTCCGCTTATGTGAAAAAAAAAAAAAAGAAAGTAGTAAGATACCAGGAAAAATAAAAATTGATGAAGAGACCATTAAAAGCTTCTCCTGGGCCTCAGGAACAGATTGTTTTTATTAAAGAGCGTGTACGCCCACCGTGCTTTCTAGTCTGGAAGCCCAAACAGCATGGAAAGCCCACTGGCACCCAGCCAGCTTCCCCGGGACGCGGGAATCACAGCTGGTGTTAATCAGGTAGACAGCTCCCTCCTCCCCCGTCATGAAAATTGTGTGGTTGGTGCTACAAGTACCAACGGGACAGCTCGAGAATGCTGGTGGTGATACCCAGAACCAATAGATATGTCAACTCCAAAATTAACTTCTAGGGCTCCAGAACATGGGTTTGCTCTTGGGGTGGAAAGTCAGAAGTCAAATGCCCATGGGATGCTCTAACTCTAGTTGCCCCTGAGAACTCTGACCATGAGAGTGTATTTTTCATCTGGGTTTCTTATCTATCTGCATGTGCTCTTGGTTCTTATCCAGAGTCCGAAGTCTTTTCTGTGCTGCTTGCTTCATCCCCAAGCTATGCCTGTCCTCCCCAAGGACTTGGCATGAGTGTCTGTTTCTGCTTTTCTTTCCTGCTCTGTTGTAGGGTCACAAAGGTCCCACATGTTGCCCCTGAGCTAGAGGCTGCCACTGGGTCACGTTGCAGGAAGACAGAGTGGTGCTTCTAGCTCTTTCCCCCAGCCCGCCCTAGAGATCTTTACAGGAACACTTCAGCCTTGCTTCTGGGAGGCCCTGATGCTGCCCTGGAGTCTTGCAAGCACAGCCCTCCTATGATTTTGATGTATTTCTGCCTCAGCCCCAGGACAGTCTGCCCCCGAGGCCTCTCCAGCCACCAAGTCCAAGGAGGCTGGCCCATTGCTACCACCACTGTCACCACCACTGCACCACCCCTGACAATGCCCCTGCTACACACAAAATGGTGTAATAGCATTGCTGTGTTGTCTACAAGCCTACCGGCACATGGCTGTGTCACCCACATGCAATGCCCAGGTGGCTGGCGCCCCACAGGTGTCATGTCCATTTCCTCTGATGAAGTAAGAGGAAATCCCTCCCCCTCCTCTGTTTTTGTACATGGTTCCAAAGCCGCAGCAGCGTTACCAGGGGTTCCGAGAAAACGGCTCCCTCCATCTCTGCTCGAAACCCAGGTATGTCCTGGAGGGCCTGGGTGGGGAACCGTGTTCCCCACAGGCAGGTCTTCCCTCACCTCAGAAGCTAAGATCTCATTTTAGCCAAGCCCATGCATGTCAGCCATTCTCTAATCGAGAGAATGCTTCTCAGGACAACAATGCTCAAGCATCCAAGCCCAGGCAGGCCCAGGTCTCCTTCCCCAGATGTGGGCCCCCAAGGGAGCACGAGGCAGCCCCAAGCTGAGACAGTGCCTAGGAGAGAGAAGCTGTTCTACCCAGCAGGGGCCGCTGCCCTCTGACCCAGCAGGACCTGAACACCATGAGCAGCTAGTCTTGTCATTTTGACGGGCTACAGGGGAGGGGCTCACTCTTCTTAGCATTTCATGTCAGTGAAATGAGGGCTCTCAAGACCTGTCTCTGTGTCGTACCCATGCTCAGGCCAGTGCAAATTCCTGTGTCTTTAGTTGTAGGTCATTTTATTCATGTGCATTAAACCAGACACTCATGGCCATTTGTAGGAGCTGACTGCGTGTCTTTTCAGAGTGTCTTGTCTCATTTTTCTTAAAACCTACTTTTAACATTTATTATTTCCTGAAATGACATTCATGACAACTTGTGAACATCATCTAAAATCCCACCAGTCGAGCATTATTTTCATTTGTTTTTGTTTTCAGGTCTCTTATATGCACATACTTAATCTTCCCATGGTGAAAATCAGAGCAGGTTCGAGGCTCAATTTTTTCGAGTGGGTGAAATGGTTCGACACTGTTCCATCATCTCATCCATGGTATTGATCCTGATTGCATCAAAGTTTACTTAATCCTGAAGATTGCTTGAGTTTTAGGTGTTTCCCATTTTTCACTGTCACTGCTGAATTAAACATTGTCCTTAATTTTTTTCTTCCCACGGATTAGTCTTTTTGATTTCTTAGGAGTGGAATCAATGGATCAAAGAACACAAACATTTCTTCGTTCTTTATTCCTGTAAGGCAAATGAACTTTCAAAAGGGTTGTGTTAATATCCTCGCTAAACACTTTTTCGTGTGTCAATGTGTTTCTAGGTCACAGAGGAAACAAGCCTCATTCTTCAGACCCTGGGGTACGCGTGCACGTGTCGAGGAATAATCAACGTGAAGGGAAAGGGGGACCTGAAGACATACTTTGTGAATACAGAAATGTCAAGGTCCCTTTCCCAGAGCAACTTGGCTTCCTGAAGAGTCGTCTTCATTTTGGCAAGAAGACTGTGTTTTTAGGAAGGTACAATGCACTTTCTGACTGCAACTTTTGTCCCTCGTCTTTGATGTGTGTGCGCTGTTCTGTCCTCTGGAGCCTCTGTGGACTCGTTCCTGCGACCCGGCGGTGTACCGCTCGGTGTGCCAAGATCGCTCTGCCACTCGCACTGTGCTTACTCCGAAGGAAGAGGAAAAGGAGCGTGTGATATAGAAGAGAAAAGCATTCAAAGAAATAACATGGATGATGGAGGTGAAACAAACAAAAATTCTTAAGGCAATAAAACTAGGGGGTGTATATTATCTTCTGGTGCATGTTCTTTTCTGGAAAATATGGTAGCTCGCCAATCGCATCCGCTAGTCTGATACTAAAACACACAGTATTTGTGACTAAGTTGATTCTGTCACCCCACATGGAATTTGACCGTGTTCACCCATGTGTCTCATTGCCAGCGGCTACCCACGGGCCCTAGTTGGGGTCTGTGGCTCTGTCACCCTGCTCTGTTGTGTCCTGCCAGCAGCACATCGTCACCCATCACCAGAATTAGCTCTCACAACCTAGGGCCAGTTTTGTACCAAACACGTCTGATGTTTTGATGCCATTGTCTTTTGTAAGGTTAATTCATTAAAAGTTTTATGTACTTTGGTTTATAGTGTCATATCTTCTCTCCGCCGCCTGCCCCCCACTACCACCACCCCAACACTCACACCCTCCTTCTCTTTCTGGTTGGCTCCAAAATGGAGGTTTGTTTTCCATTTGCTGCCCCAGCCTCAGAAAGTACTCTCCAGAAGCCAAGACTGATACACCCTGGAGTCATTCAGATTGGGACAAATCCCATCATGCAGGTAATTGATCTCGCGGCTCTCTGGAAAGGAAGGAAACTTGCTGCTCCGTGTATCATGGGGGTCTGCTTTTCATTTTGGCACCTCTGCAGAGCATTTTCAGGGAAAATATTTTAATAATAAAAAGATTCTCCACTAACAACAACACCCGTCTGTCTACACCCTCTGGTCTACTTTGCCGTAATCCCTGAATTAGCTGCCAGACACAGGCTGCATAAGAGTAATTCGGAGCTGACTGTGTAAGTGAGTGATCACAACAGCCAGACACACTACAAGCCACTGCCAAGCCCCGCAAGCCGCCTTTGATGTCCGACATGGCCTACGAATACACAGGACCTTGACGATAAAGACCTAGTAGGTTTGGTTGTAGTAAATTCAAAGTTTCGGGTTTTTTCTTCACATAAAGAAGTCATACCCTGTGCAATGGTGTGTAGTCTAACATTTAAAAGTAAACCCACACTTGCCAGCCTGGTTGGGCAAACCTGTAAGAGGTAATGGACTCTATGATCTATCAGGAAGCAGCCCATTCCTAGGAGCTGGGACTTGAAGCCTGAGCCCTTGGTTTGTTTGCTGACTCTGATTATGTTACTAGCTGTGTGACTTTGAACGTGTCTATTGGTTTCTCTAAGGAGTATTTTCCTTGTGGGTAGTTCATGGGATCGGGTCTGGTTAAATGAGCTAATGACTGAGCCCACCTAGCAGGCACGAGGCTCACTTCTGCCAGCACATTGGCAGCACAGACACTGTGGCCCTGCAGGGACCTGGGCTTGCACGCAGTTATTCTAATACAAGCCGAGCGCTCATGGAAATTAATAACTGGCCTCCATCACCAGAGGAAGTGGGACTGCAGCATGACTTACTGAATTGTCTGCCTCGATCAGGAATTTCTTATTCTGTGTTCGCAATTTAGCCTTGGCCTTGATATGCCTAATCCTCCAAAAAGGTGATTGAAAGAAGAAAAAATATAAGGGCGTGTCTCCTCAGTCTGATCACAATCTGGACTAGGATACGCTCAGATTTCAGACACTTCCATCTGGCCTCGTGAGTCACTGTGACAACGACTGGCAACTGTGTCTTTTGGGTCTTCCTCCCTTAGAGCCTATAGCACCCATCCGAGGTCACCTGCCCTTAGTGGACACCCACAGCTGGGTGATTCACCAAGGGCCCTTAAATGTGCTCCTCACCATGTGCTGAGTTTGGTGAAAAGAACTCAAAAGGAGAATTGCTTTTCCCTAAAACTGTATCACCAACCTTAACAAACAATGGACTTTGAAACAATCAAAGTGATGATCAGAGTCCACCTTGCAAAGGTCTGTGCATACATGGGTCCCTCAAAGTGTGGTCTTCCACCAGCAGCATCAGCATTACCTGGGAACTTGTTAGAAATGCAGATTCTCAGGTCCCGACCCAGGCCTGGTGGGTCGGAAATCCTGGCAGTGGGGCCCTGCACACTGCATGTGGTGTTTCCGATACCAAGTTCTGCAGGTGAGTCTGATCCCCAGTCCAGCCTGAGACACCCTGCGTCTTACAAACAGGTGCAGAGATCTCCGGGGGTTTCTTCAAAATCTCCCAGGTGGTTGGGGACTAAGAGCAGACTAGAATGGAAAACTGCCAGTTGCCTGAAATTAAAAAGTGGCTCCTGGTCAAAGTACCTTCATCTCTGGCAAGTACAGACCTTCCTGTGAGCAAATCGTGCAAACAACGAGGACTTACAGTTCACCTTCATCAGCCCATTGGCCCTGCGCTGTCAGTAGAAGGTAAGAGTCTCCTCAAAGCCCTCCTCAACCTCTCATCTAGTAGGAAACCCTCTCTCCTAAAAATGCCTGAGTTGGTGCTCTTAAAACTGCAGTGCACCCCTGCTGGTGTGGCCCAGTGGGTTCAGTGCTGGCCTATGAACTGAAGGGTCGTCGGTTCGATTCCTAGTCAGGGCACATGCCTGGGTTGTGGGCCGAGTCCCCAGTTGGAGGCATGTGAGAGGCAGCCCATTGATGTTTCTCTCACACACTGAGGTTTCTCTCACTCTCTCTCTCCCTCCAAAATCTCTCTCCAAAAATAAATAAATAAACTGCAGTGGGTTTAATATACCTGTTTAGAAATGTCTTTGTTGTTGCAAGTCATCCCTGTTATTCTCTTTACTGAAGATAGTGACCACTCTGCTTTCCAAGAAATGTTGACTAAAGGTGGAAATATGATAACCAAAACAAAAATTTTTAATATGTTTCTCTTTAATAAGATGACTAATGGTCATTCATGGATTGGCTTTAAGTTGTAAAAGTTGAGATGCCAAGAGACATTTATGTCTTTGAAAAGTGAGATCTTTCGAAACCTTGTCCCATTTAAGTCTTGCTTTTTAAAAGTAGTGGAAAGTTAAGGGAATAGGATCTAATTGATTTAACTGAAAATAATTTAGTTTGCCATTAATTTATGGTAGTTACTTGCAGATGAAGTCATTTCTTGAAGACACTTTGTCTTTCATGGTAATCAAAATTGAAGAAGAGAAATTTTTAAAATTTTCCATAATGCTAACTTTATATAGTTTCTATTATATTATTATAAATATGGTTTAATGAACACAAAGGCATTACAAATAAACTTCTGCTATTTGTTTGGAAAAAATAAATAAAAGGCACCTACGGTGAAAAAGTTTTTCAAAAGAATAAATATTTAGGAGTCACTCAGCCTTGAAATTAACAGCAATTTATTGTCATATGTCTTTAGGGAATCAAAATAATAAAACCAGAAACAGAGGAATCAACATTGAAATTAATTAGATCACCTGCCCCTTAACTGCTATCTGTGGGAAATTTAATCACAATAGGCAAGGCATCATTTCCTCCAAGGGATTCATTCATTAAAAATATAGCCAATATCTTAATACTTGAATAAGTTCCAAATTATCTGCAAAACAAACATTTACAACTTAGGTTAAAAGCAGCTGCTTGTAAAAAGAAAGCTGTTCAGGGTGACAATCACAGCCTCCGTAGTGCTGTATTCTGACCAACTTCAGTGGCTCACGATTCCCACACCAGTTCTTCAAGCTTTGGAAACCCCCACTCTGCCAACAAGCTAATGTGGGCTCGGTAGGTGAAATCATTTCCCCTGCACCACGCAGCTAGAAAATGTGAAGCCAGAATTGCACCCGAGTTTGTTGAACACTAAAGTCCAGCCTCTCCCCGTGACCTGTGACTGCTTCTCCCCTGAGGAGTGACATAGCCGTTGCTGGCCACCGAGGCCACCCAACCCTTCTAGAACTTTTGACCTCAATTGTACAAAATCCTTGGTGGCTCAGACCTCTGGTGGGAAAAGTGTTGTGGTATCTAGAGTTCAGTTGTGCCAAAAGGCAATTTCATTGCATCTCCTCTTGGAGAAAGGAAGATGTAAGTAACAGGAAGTAGTGGTTTCCACAAGTGTTAAGAAAAGTAACTGCACACTGCTCCCGCGAACGCCTCCCCCAGGAACACTTGTGAACACCATGGGAAAAATCAACCCAACCACTATCAGGTGAGAATAAAATTTTCATTTTATTCAGGTGCTCACAGGGAATCAGTCTCCAGCATCATTTCCTCTGAAATAATTTCACATGAAAACTGTCACACTAGAGGATTGTCCTAAGAGTTACAGGCGTTTGGCCAGGCTCTTCACCGAGGTAACCTGAGGGAAGGGGGCGACTGTGCCATCCTTCCCACTGTCAAGATCCAAGGGTCCCTGTCAGGCTGGCTCCTAGAGTCCATGAATGGGAACGAAGGCCTATGTGCCACCCCTCGGTGAACCTCACTTGCCAGCACGCCGTTTGGGCCACAGGGAGGGCATCAGGCTGGAGAAATGTGCCCAAAGCCCGGCTCCTTGATGCTAGGGATGTCATTCTTCCTATAGAAGTCGGCCTTCACGTGGTTGGCACGGCGGTGGTCCCGGTTCAGGGGCTCCACTGGCTGGTGGATGCGCCGGCCGTAGACGGATGATGTCAGCACCCCGACAGGCCTCTCCCACTCCTGCGGGGCACCAGAACACTCGGGTTGGCACACGCCCACTTCATCAGCATGGCTCACCCGTCCCTCGGCCTGGGATCTGGAGGCGGGCTCTGCCTGAGTCACCTGCACACCTGCATCGTATCTCCACCTGGGCTTCCCTGGGGGCTACTTCACACTGACATCAGGGGGACCTCTTGCCTGTGCCAGACCCTGCCCCTCTGCCCACAGCCCCCTGGAGTCCTCAGGTCCTTCAGGGGAAAGGCAAAGCTCTTGCGCTGGCTCCGCATTCCCGTGACTTTAGGTTCATGGTCTTCCTCCCCCCCCTCCTTCTCTCTGTCCTGCCCCTGTCGGCCTTTCTTCTCTATTTTTTCCCAGCTTCTTTCTTTTCCCAGCTGCACATCCCCCTAGTGACTCCCTCATCTTCCCAGCACCCCCACCTCCCCAGACCCTTCCTCATTGCCCAGCCCCTTGCCTCTGTGGTTTCATCCCTGAAGCCCAGTGTCCCTAGAACTGTGACAGCCTGGACTCAGAGGTTAAGCAAACCCGGATTTTATCTGTTAAAGGACTTCTTAGTTTCGCTTCCATTAAATTGTCAAATTCCACAGAACAAAACAACAGTCATCAGGATACAGAGCAACATGACAGCATAGAGTGAGCTATAACAGCAGCGCACCCTTAGCTTCCTGTGGCAGCAAAATAGAGGAGAGCAGCAAAGGAGAGGCACAGACACAAAGCGGACACAATATTAAATACTTGCACACACACAGTTAATCTGTCAACGCCTATTAATACCATTAGGATTACCTCCTCGTTAACACGAAGTCCCAGGCCTTTTGCGTGTTCTCTGTCATCTCGGTGTAATTTCTGATTATATCCTGGCATCTTCTTAAACACACAATCATAGAGAGAAATGATCCCTGTCTTGGAATCACAAGAGAAAAAAATGCTGTGGGTTTATTTGCAGGCTGAGATACTGATGCATCATGGAGCTGGGAAGCCATCTCTCCCTCTCAGGGAGACATACAGCGTCCCCACTGCACTCAGGGGTGCTAGGGAAGGTCACCCCATGAGCAAAACCAGTGACCAGAGCAGGGAGGCCAGGCCCCAGCCAGCCACAGTGGGTTGCTGAGAGGCAGTGGGGCAAGGACGTCCCCATGTTCCCATGGGCGCTTGTCCTCCACGTTTTATAGACCCTCCTTCACAGACATGCTCCTCTCACTCACTCTGACTCCATCGGATCTTAAAATAATAATAATGCGCTCAATATGCTTTCTCCTTAATTTCTACTCTTCTTGCATTTCTCAAATTTTCTACAATTGGCTTGTACTCCTTGAAAAATTAACACTATCTGGATACTAGGACAATATAACCAAACAGAAGTTATTCTTTAAGTTGCTAGCCAATAGGCAGTCTGTCTACATGTAAATCCCTCCCTAGAAAGAAAGAAATATTTTCTTCAATCGCATGTAGTAGCTAAAGCCATTGTAACTTATATATATGTATATATATATATATTTGCTATATATTACATATATCCATATGTACAATATACACATACATATCTAACATATGCATAAAATACACACATAGCTCTGATGTATAATCCTGTTAACAGAACTATTATCTGTAATATCTTCAGTTTTTCATTCCAACTTTTTCTCCATACAAAAATAAATCTGCCTCGTTTGGTAATAAAAGGAAAAGAAATCCATGTGTTAGCTGATCTTAAATATTCACCTCGTAAGTCATTAATGTTTCTCCAACCAAGTGCCAGCTGCCTCATCCCCCCAACTGAAAACCCAGATGCATCATCCCACTGACATTTGGAGGCAAAAGGGGGCATCTCTGGTGCTGTGGGCTTTTATAATACCCGGTGCCTCCTCCCAACTTTGGAATCTCTCCTCCTTCGGCAAATAACTGGGGTAAGATTTTGAAAAAACTGAGACCCAAGTCTTTTATTTTCTCCTTCCTCTCAGACTATTTTAAATATAAATGAATTCCCACTCTACATCTAAACCAGTTAAATTCTGTGAGGAGGAAGGAAACAAGAGAAAGGAAATTAATATGTTGCTCTAGGGTCATTGGTCAGGGATGTACTATGTACTAACCAAATACATTTCTGCCTCCAGAACAAACAGAAAACATCACAATTAGTCTGGGCCCAGGTGACCAGCTGTGGCCAGGGATATGGGTAAAACTGATGAACACCACCTTCTATTTAAAAAAGAAAAAACAAAAACCCCTGCAGTCCTTCATGCACTCTCCTGTTGTTAGTTGGGTAGCAAATTCAGGGGATTCAGTGAACTTCTGTAAAGTCCCAAAGATTCCCAGGTTTGGCAATAGTGGAGCTACTACAAAGGAGAAGCCCGGCTTCCCCTGTTACTGCATTAAGCAGCACTGCCAGGAGAAGAAACAGACATGTGGGGTTACATGTGAGAAACATACTTTCACCACGTTATGTTTATATGCTTACAACCAGTGGTGTGCTTGTGTTAACTACATGCTCGCTGGAGAAAGTCTTTTGTGATTTCTGTGATGTAAATACTCCAGTCATGGCCAATTTTAGGCTCCCTACCAAGTGCAGAAGGTTCAGAAAAATTGGCTCTCTGTTGTCACTATGAGCAGGTTCCGACAAACCACTGGTTAGGATTCAGGGTTCAAGGTCTATTTGCTTCCATGGCATAACAGCCCACCTTGCCCAGTACAGTAATTAGCCTATGAACTGGGCTCTGCTCTTCTCCTCTCTTCATGGACTCTTGCACTGCTACCTTTTTTTTCATCTTGAGGCTTTCAGTAACTGTCTGCCTGTCTAGAGCTATGTGACCTACTTTTAAAACCAAAAGTTCCCAATGTGATTCAAAGCATTTCCTCTGATTCTTAAAGGCCTCATTATACTTCTGAGTAATCCAGCACTTCTTGGCAGTCTAGTAGTGTATGAAGCTTGATGAGGATATTTTCATTACTTTTAAAATCATTCAAAATTCCGTATCTCAGAAGGACTGTAGCTTGTCAAGGACATAATGGTCGCTTTTTTAAAAAGATATTATTCAACTATTCTCTTTGGTTTGTCTATGGCAAAGATTCGGTTTCCTCTCTGCTGCATTAAAATCACAAGTTTTGGAAGTTTTTATAATTTTCCAGTCATCTGAACATTTTACCAATATCATGAGCACCACATTGTCAGCAGTCTTGGTAAGGCCTCATTTTGGCTACTTTAAATCCGTCTGTTGTTGGCAGGGGTTGCACAAAGCAGAGCGTTGAAACATGTTGACCTTACCTTTGCGTTGAAGTGAACAAGGTCGGCCCTCGGGTCTTGTGCCTGCTTCACACTGGCGCTGTGCTTGGGTTCAGAGCTCTGCATTAGTCTGTCTGCCCAGCATGTTGCCGGAATGAGGCTTCGTGGTGCTGGAACCAGTTTTCTTTCCTCTTCTATTTATAACAGCCCCCCACCTGCTACTTGCCCCCTGCCCCCAAGCAACTCACAACACAGGAAGAAAGGGCCATCAGGGTATCTGATACTAGAATCTAATCTTACAGTTTCCTCTTGGTCAACTACATTGGGGAAACTACTGTTTCTTTGCTGGTGTCATTTGCTTGTTGCACTCCTTAAAAGGGGATAATTTTGAAAAAAAATGTCTAAGATATTAAATGAGAAGAACAAACAGTAAATATATGAGGGGGGCCAAAAAACAGAATTTGTTTATAAAAAATTATGTATTTATTCTTACATGTTTACACTTGAGTCACCTTCAAAGCACTCTCCATTTGATGCAATATATCTATCGAGGTTTTTTTCCCCACTGCTCAAGGCAGTTTTTGAACTCATCGATTTTGATGCCTTTTAGTGCTCCTGCTGTTTGTTGTTTTATCTCTTCCACATCAGCAAAGTTTCTCTTCAAGGATGTTTTTCATCCAGAGGGGAAAAGAAAAGTCGCTGGGAGCGAGATCAGGTGATTAGGGAGGGCGGGGTACAGGGGTCATGCCGTTTCTGGTCAAAAACTGCTGAACACTCAGCGTGGTATGGGCAGATGCAATAGTAAATTGCTCATCGTGAAATGGGCAAACGCACTGAAAAGAGTCTTAAACGATTCACTGGAGCTGAACGCAGCGTCTTACAACAGCGCCAGCTGGTACACTGATACAGATGGGTTCCAAGAACACTCACCTGGTCAGGGAAGCCTGTACTATTATACAAAGGGCCCACCCTCCAGAAGATAATTCCGGGGTTTTCGGGGGGTCTCTTCGTACATATTGTACATAGTGTTGGTGATCTTCCAATTGTGAACAAGTTCTCATAAAACAAAGGTAGACACACATCACCACATTCATATGCGCACAATGGAAAGATGTGTGCCCCACGCTCACACGAGTGGTTATGACTGGTAGGGACTCTTGGTGTCCCTGGCATGAGGAAGGACTTCCCTCAGAAGGATGGTCTCTTTCCTCACTACTTCCTCCCCCTTCTCAGGATCTACCTGCCCAGGAGGAAGACATTCAACCCTGCTCCCTGGTCTTAAACTGGTCACTAAACAGTGAAAACACAGCTAACCCACATGTGAGAGAAACAGCACAGTCAACTCCCAATTTTGATCCCCGAGGAGGGGAGCAAGGCCAAGGGTAACCCACAGCAGATAATTCACAAAGAAACTTTCATTTAGTCTAAAAGGGTAATCCTGTAAATCAGTGACTTGTCTCTTTGCTTTAATATGTTTGCACATCATTTACTCATTCCGCATTAATTCATGCAGCCAGTATTTATAAAGCACCAACTGTGGTTTGCTAAGGATAAAAATAATCCCTGCCCTTGTGCCCTTATATTTTAGTGGGGAAAAAACAACAAGATAACGAAGTAAAATATTTCATAGAATAGATACTAATAGGTGCAAAGGGGGAAAAAACAGGGAAAGAGGAAAAAAGTGTACGTTGGGGGCAGTCATGATTTCACTCACTAGCACGCATTTTGATGGAAGCCATGTGGGCAGAAGAGTCTGCAGGACATCCGAGAAAAAGTTTTCCTAGATTTTAACAGGTAACACAACAACAGAGCTGGAACTAACCCGTCCTCCTCAGCTCCTAGGAGCGGCTGAGTGTGTGGCAGGTGTGCTTGGTACCTAAGAGGGATCAGGCTGCGTGCAGAAGGGGCTGCGGGAAGCCCCTGTTGCACACTTCCCGCATACTGGACACTGGCACAGGCCCTCCAGAGATTCCCTCTTGCACTTCTGGACAGTCAACACACATCATTATATTTACAAAGTGCTTGGCTGCATTTGGGAAGGGAAATTCAGTCATGGGGGAAGAAACTGTCAACCCCTGGCCTCTGTGTCCCTACCACACACCTAGAAGGAAAGCCGGCTAATCCCACCTAAGCTAAACTGGGGCTTTCTAAGCTAAGTTTCACTCAAAACAGAGCTATCCACAAGTCACCATAGCATGAGGAAAAGCATATTCTAAAGCCATTCCAGGATTTTTTTTAATATAGCTTTTAGACTGAGAAATTTAATCAAACCCTTTATAAAAAAGGGCCACTCTCCTCTGACTTAGCTTTTCCATTTCAGAAGCAGAAATGTTGCACAAGGTAGGAAAAAAGTAATTTAAAAACACCATTGAACTGAATTTACTTTGCTGCCCCTAGAACAACATTTTATAGGAAAAGCCCATGCAGCTAGAGCCCCCTAGGGAGCAGGACAGGGGTTGATGGCATTGTAGTTGGCAGCTTGAGATGACAAATCTGCCTTTAGACCAGGGTATTACTAGGGCTTCAAATATGTGTGCTGCATTGATAGAGCTTTGCCTCTGGGCTCCCTCTGCCAGGGGAGGTTAGAAGCCACCGGTTTGACCCCCAGATTACCTACCTCACTGTGTTAACCTCAGATAGCGTATGAGGGTGGGGTATATGACACTGGCCGCTGAAACCAACCCTCAGTGAAAGAAAACTCTAATAATCACTAACAAAAACAAACAATAATTATAATAGTTCTACTTACACTGGGTTTACTATATGCCACTCTATATCATTAATTAAATTTGTTTTCATAAGAACTCCATGCTCTCAGAGCTCTTTGCTCTGTTTCATGGACGGACAGAGTGAGATGAAGTGTTTGTGACTTGGGCATTGCACAAAGCTAGTAACACAAAGCCAATATTTCTACCCAGGTTCCTTGGCTGTGCTCCTAACTTATCACTAAGTGTGTTACATGCTAATTGACTTAAGAGCTCATTCTGCAATGTTTTTTCTTAACTTTGAGGGCCTGGAATTATTTACAACAAATATAGGGGCAGCTGAGTAGTCCGCAAACCTGGGGTACAATTCACCCTCTTTAGTTCAAATGATCTCAAGGTCAGAGAATCAGTTTCTGGAGTCCTGCAACTGATTAAATTCCAGTTCAGATAATCTCCAAGAGTATTTTACTTAGGTGTTAATATTTCTGTTGCATCATTTTCTTCATGCGACACTAAAGGCCTCAGGACTTGAATTTGCCTGTGCCCCTGCTATCAGCACTGCACTGAATTATTTTTTCTTAAAATCTACTTTGCATTACTTTGTTCTAAGACCTGCCCCGAGCTTGAGTTTGCAGAGGCAGTAATACATCAAAGAAGGAGTTGTCAAATGTTTTCTGGAAAGGGACAGATAGTCGCTAATTTAAGCTTTCAGATCACATGGTCTCTGCCGATACTACTCAACTCAATGGCAGCCATAGACAGTACTAAACCAATGGGCCTGTGGCTCTGTTCTAATAAAATTTGATTAAAACAGGCAGCAGGCCATATTTGGCCCAAAGGTCTTCATGTGCTGACCCCTGCATGAAAGGGCACACTTCTTGACCACTCCTAATGTCCTTCAAAGTATCTGTACTTAGGTGATCTGCCCAGGTCACCTAAAGCCTTGGGTGTCTTACTGCCCATTAGTTGATTCTGCCCCAGGAAGGAGGAGCCACGTATCAGATTGGTGAAGTTAGGAAAAATGTACCGGGCCTGCCAGGCTCAACTCTGCCCCTTCTCCTTTGGTAGCACCTGGTCCGCAAGGGGTGGAGGTTCTGCTTGGCCTTTTCTGGGGCCCATAACTGTGGTGGGTGGGTGGGTAACTCTGCCCAATTCTGAGCTTCATGTCCCAAAGCCCATTTGCACAAAGTTCCTAGTAGTATCCTGCAATATGGTTTTTATCTTTGATAAATATGTATCTCGGCCCCCATCTGCTCAGTCTTTTATGTTATTTCCCAATAGCCTCAAGGGGGTAATTAATAAGACCTCTCAACGGTACACATAAAATGATGTATTATAAATTTCTTCATATATCAAGAGGCCAAAATTTATATTCTCTCAATAAAACAATATAGGTCAACTTAAAACATCGAGACTCCTTGCTTTTTGGCTGCTTCTCTCGTGCTGTACATTAATGCTATGCATGAATCATGCATTAATTCGAAATGATGTAGGTTTTGCAGACTTAAAATGTAAAATTCATTTAACAAATGAAATTATTTACAGGTAGAAATTCTTTCAAGACATATTGCCCATAGGAGGAAAAAATATGAGGTCCACGGTGACAATGAGGTTAAGAATTATTGTTCTCCTGCCTCAGTACCTGGTGGATATTCAAGCCTAAGGCAGTCAGTAAACAGAGCTGCAAAAACAGATCCGCTGCACATCTCCTCTTTCTTATCTTGACCCTGTGTCCTTCCTCACTGCTCAAAACCAAGCAGAGAGGTGCTAACAGGTACAAGAGATCCCCCTGGTTGACGTTTAGGTGTTAATTTGCTCAGGCTGCCAAAGCCCAGTACCTGGACTGGGACGGCTTAACAACAGAAATGAATTGTGTCACAGTCCTGGTGGCCAGAACTCTGAGATGAAGGTGGTGTGGGCAGGGTCGATTCCTCCTGAGGCTCTGTGGGTGAATCTGTTCCTTGCCTCTGTCCATGTAGAAAGCTGCCCTCCGTCTAGTCACATCATCTTCCCTCTCTGTATCCCACTGTGTAGGACTTTCCCAGATTTCCCCCTTTTTAGAGGGACAAAAGTCATACTGAATTAGGCCCATCCTAATGACCTCACTTTAATTTGATTGATTGTCTCCGAATAAGGTCACATTCTGAGGTGCTGGGGATTAGAACTCTAACAAGAATTTTAGGAGGACACAATTCGACCAATAACAATCGTCTAAACTAGAAACTATGGCTTCTCTTTGTAAGGCTAAGCTCTTAACAATGTGAGTTTCTCTTACATTTCACACGTGACAAGTACTCAAATGTGTGCTGATCTGATATGAATGGTGATTTTTTTGTGCCCCATGGATTGTGGGTGGGAAGGAGCCAAAGGAGGAATATTTTATGGGAACACATTGTAATCCTGAGGGGAAGCCCTCCTTGGTCCCAGCACTGATTAACCAACCCTTTCTGTGCCACTCATTATCGCTGCAGGACGAGTGTCCTCAGCAACGTGCCTTTTCGATAATGATGTGTCTGCACTCTGAGCTGCAAGACACTGGAGACATTTAGGAAAAACAACCAAAAGAAAGGAATAGACGACCCCCGACGAGTTCTGATTTGTTTCATTTTTTTTGGCTTCTCTTCCTCCTTTAGCTGCCTGGTGGCCTTCGCAGACCCTCAGGCTCTTCGCGCACCAGGCACGGGCCTGGTGGGACCCGGCCTGAATCTGACCAGGGCTCCCAACCTCGCTCTCGCTGCAGGCAGGCGGCTGTTCAACTCCGCCTCCTTGTCTTCAGTTTGCAGGTGGGTTTCCGTGCCCTGCATCGGCAGCGGAGTCACCGCAGGAGGACTTCCAGGCAGTGGCTGGTCCCTTGCTGCCCCCGGCCTTCTGCAGACAGCCCCCAGAGGGGGCCACGCCCCCGCCCGCTGCGCAACCCCGGCGACAGGGGACCCTCCCCCAGGTCCTGAGCAGAGAGTCACCTGGGTGTTTCTGGTGCTGGTGGCGGTGGTAGTAGTATTGGAAACCCAGTCGCCCTCCCTTTCTTCTCTGAAGAGGAATCGTCCCTAACTTACTATAAATGGCGCCGAACGCCCCCTGCTGAAGAACACCCCACTCCTACTCCACACGTCCTGTTCCCCAACCCCTGTCCCAGCTGAACAGAACCCACCCCGAGCTCCACCCCCTTCCAACCTGTCTGGGGACAGGAGTCTACCTTACTCTGGTGGCCCTGGTGGCTTTACTCTCAGTCCACCCAGGCTGGCCCCGCCCCTCCTGTGCAGACCCTCCCCCGAAGTCCTACCCTTAAAATGCAGCACTGCCCCCAGGCCTCCTCCGCGGCAAAGTGGCCGGGCCCCCTCTCCCTCCTGTCCGGCCCTGATCTCCACTCTCCGGGCCCCCCACCTGCGCCCGGGCCCCTGCCTCGCTGCACCGCGCCTGGCAGCCTCTAGCGGCGCACCTTGCCCTGGCGGTAGTAGTAGCTGTGCTCCTTGGGATCCTGGCGCCGCGGCGGGACAAAGCTGAAGGCAGACAGCGCCGAAATGGGCAGCGGCCGGGCCTTGCAACTCAGCGTAGCGGCGGTTATCTCCTCCTCCTCGTCTTCCTCCATGCAGCCGGCGTCCAGAGCCCTGCTGCGGTCGTGCTAGGTCCCACCTGCAGGGAGCCCTGTTCCTAGCTGCCCGCTTCGGGCTGCCCAGCGACCGAGTTAGGCAGTCGCCTGGCAACCGCGGCCCCGCGTCGCCAGGTGGGGCGGAGGGGCTGGGCGACTCGGGGGCGGAAACGACCCTCTAGCCTCCCTTCCCGGCCCTCGGCCTCACCTCCTGTCCTTACTTGGTTATGGGTCTCTGTACCGAGCTCCAGTTGCTAAAGCGGCTACGTCCGGGTCCTGGGTGAGAGACACCCATGTGATCAGCACTTTCCAAACTGCTTACCTGATACCACGCAGAGTGGGTCCGTTCACTCAGAGACCATTCATTGGGCAGCTTGATGACCGCACTCTTTACTAAGTGCCAGCGCTGGAGATGTAGCTTTGAGCCCTGCAGCCCGGGTCTACGCGGAGATCAGAAGCTGGTATAAGACAGGGAATAAACGTGAAAAAAGACGAGTAACTTAGAGAGATCACCGCCGCCCAACAGGAACATTGTGAGAGCCCTACAGGTAGTTGAGAACTTTCTGTTAAACACACTAAGAAGGTGAAAGGACATAGATAAAATGAATTGTAATAATATATTTATTTAACTCAGTAGGTTCAAACATCATTTCACCATGTGGCACTAGCCACATATCAAGTGCTAGGTGGTCACATGTGGCTTTGGCCAGGACAGGTGTAAAGCTTCCATGAATTAAATCAATGTGATTTAACAAAACCTGGCAAAACTCAGATGCTAAGGGTATGAGCTCTAGAGACCCTCTGTAAACATAGTTATTGTCTGTCTGAATGCTGGTTCAATAGGCCTATTTCCTTGACTGAAATTCATTGAGCAGTTGATTAAGACAGATGGATGTATAAACAAACACATTTATAAGTAGCAGAAGGAAAACAGCCTGTCTTGTTTATCCAACGAATTTAAAGGGCATCAGTAGCTCCGGGTTATGAATGGTGCTCCTGCAAACCCACATAACCTGTCTGCACTGGTTTCCAAATCTATCAGTGCTGATGGTTGGGGAGAATAATAGCATGACCCTGGCTCCTGGAAGAAAGGAGCCACTGGCTGTCCTCCAAACCAGATGTTAACCAGATCGTGGGCATGGGCAGTGGGCCATGGTGGGATTAGACCTGCCTTTACCTTATCGTATGCCTCCTTCCTGGCAAAAAGGCATGAATATCGTCAGCTGATTTAGAAATCTCGTTGGCCTCAGGTTTTTCCTGTAGGCTGGCTCATTCAATTGATGGAGTCCTTGTGGTTAATACCTTTAAGCTTCAAATTTATGAATCAAGACATATAAATGTAATTATATTTTGATTTTGTTCACCTTGTTGATTTTGAAATAAAAATGAATGTGATTTTAAATGATGCCTAAAATAAAAACTCCCCAATACTGACTTTAGCAGTGAACACCAACACCTTGCAGGCACCCGGGTTTCCTTAGAGGATGCTGACCCAGGTCTGGGACAGGCAATGGTGGGATGAGGCTGGAACACCCTGTTCTGCCAAGAAAGTTTTTAAAACTTATTTGATGTGGTCTAAAGGACAAAGGGGCCCATCTGAAGGGTATCACATTTAAGCATCAAAAAGATAGCAGTCATGGATTGAAGCACATCAAATTTATAAAGTTTCATTAGTTCAAAAATATCAGTCCTAGCTGGTGTGGTTCAGTGAATTGAGCACCAGCCTGTGAACCAGAGGGTCGCTGGTTCAATTCCCAGGCAGGACACATGGCTGGGTTGCGGACCAGGTCCCCAGTGGTGGCATGCCAGGAGCAACCCGCACATTGCTGTTTCTCTCCCTCTCTTTCTCCCTCTCTTCCCCTCTGTCTAAAAATAAATAACTTTAAAAATCAAATATATAAAATTTCATTAGTTCCAAAATATTCTAAGGAAAAAAAAATTGACCAGAGCACCAACCAACTCTTTATTCTTAAAATTAATACAAAAAAAGAAGTATCTTCCTTCCTTCTGGATAAACATTATTTAGGGTGTACAAAGTCGATAGGAGAAATTTCTTCTTTATAGATGAATACAAGGTAATAAAAGTGGAAGAAATGGTAGAATTAGGAAATAATTTTTTTAACACTTATAGAACGATGGATCTAGGCAACAGTCACCAACAGATGCTGAAACTGTTAGGTGAAAGGCTGATGGGGACGATATTGTAGCTCGATCATGCTGGTAGTACAGAACCCACTGATCAAACGGAATGAGTATCACCAAGAGGGGACAACCAGACATTATGGTTCAAAAGCAAATACACAGCACCTCCTCCAAAGCATCTTTGTCAAAAAAATTTAAGCTGAATTACAGCAAGCCTCTGGATCTACCTGTTAGTTTCACAGAAGATACTGAAGGTAAAGGAAGAAGTTAGATGACACCAAATCAATAATGTGAGATGTTTTATAGGGCAATTGATCTAATTTGTCCAAAAGGGAAAGGAAAACTAGATGAGAGAGGGGTGCATTTACAGAGTTAAAAAATGATTTTTGATTTAATCATCCACTAAGCTTTTGTACTAGCAACTCTGTTATAACTTTCTTGAACTGGGAACTTTATTCAGTTATCTTTCTACCCCTATTGCCAAATCTTCAATGAAATCCTGGGTTCCAAACTCCCCCAAAATTATTTTTGAGACAACATAGGGAAGTCAGGAAGTGATTATGGGGATTATTAATTTTGTTTGTTGAAATAATGACAGAATAAATTTTAAAAAGAAAAAAATGTATTGACTATGGATGCATACTGAAGTATTTAGGATAAAAGTGTATGATAACTTAGATGTTTCTGCAAACAGTCCAATAAAAAAGGAATGATTGGAAAATTTCAGTAATTTTCATGCCAAATAAAGGACTCACACAGATTCATTATACTATTATCTGTCCTCTTATGTGTTCAGAGTTTTCCATAATCAAAATGACAGTGGAGTTATTAAGAGATATTGTTTCTTGCAAACAACAGAACCCAAAATACCAGTTCAAGCCACAAACAGGGTGCACTACATGCCAGAAACTGTGGGGGGAGCTGGAAGATAGATAGTTTGTTCTGAGGTGGAATTACAAGTTATATTAAGGCAAACTCTCTTACGATGGAGCCGAACAGGAGACCAACAACAAGTTAGGCGTATGGACTGGAGCAGCAAGGGAGAGGGCTCAGCAGAGGAACCAGAGGCAGTCAACCAGAGGCAGAGGGGTGCATTTGGGTGTCATCGGATGAACGGGGTTGGGGAGCTCACGGCAGAGCCGTGAAAGCGTAGGAAAGCGTTAATGTTAGGCCGGGCCTGAGAAGCCCGCTCTGGACCCTGCGGGACGGTATATCCGAAATCCCCTTCCAAAAAGCTCTGCCTCAGCCTGGAAAGCGGAGGCTACTCCTCTGTGAGAAAATGGCCCATATGGCTCAAACCCTGTAGGCAACAGAGGGATATGCCATTCTTATTGACGGGATTTTTTTTTCAGTCTACCACACTTACTATTTTAAATATTTACACTTGATCGTTCAATTGCCCTCAGGTGTAATGAATCCATGCTACTGTAATCATATAGGTATTTGATAAACAGACTGAGAAATTTGGCTCTAGGACTTCAAGGAGGTCTCTCGGCATAATGTTCTTGATGCTGATTAACAAAGCCGTTGCCGCAGGTTCGTGTGGAACCCCCCGGAGTCATAACCAGTGAGATGGTCATGTTCCTCCTTAGAGAGCGTGCCTGACAGGCACACTCACCGGGAGTCTGTAATGATGTCTAGTTGGGAATGCAACCCAACATATTGACAATAATAAGCCCACAAGGCTTCCTGAGCATATATTGTTTCCCAGGTACTGGCCAACAGTGTATAAGGTTTGTCTCATTCACTCTCCTACACTAAGTATTTAGACTCTGAATGGATCTGGGATTGTTTCCAGCCTGGGGAAATCTCAGCCTTTGGAGGCTAATTCGCTTCCTTCACCACCACAGACCCAGGAACCCTTCCCTAAGACATGTACACAAAGTCTACCAGTGGGTGTAGCATTTTAGAGGAAACTGTTGCCTTATTTTTCCAGAAGGCTATCAAATATGCTGAATTCTGCCCCTATTCTCTTTCATCCAACAGATGTTTACCAAGGCTCCATGTGCACCCAGGCGAACAAAGGTTCATAAGGTAAGGCCCTAGTCAAGGGCCTCCCACCGCAGCAGCACCTTCATCTCACCATTGGTCTCTCCTGTCTAGGCCTGGTTCGGCTCGTTCCCCAGGGCGGGCGGGCGGGCTGGCTGGCTGGCTGGCTGTCTCTCTCTCACACACACACTCTCTCTCTTTCTCTCTCTCTCCCTCTCTCTCTCTCTCTCTCTCTCTCTCTCTCCCTCTCCCTCTCTCTCTCTCTCTCTCTCTCTCTCTCTCACACACACACACACACACACACACACACACACAAAATTCACTTCCTAACCTTTGCTGCCCCTTAGTGGCAGGCCTGAAGAATATCACTGTTCAGGGGGTATGCTTTCCAGTAAGTTTTTTTTCACCTATTTTTCTTTCTCTGCTTTACTTTTCTTTGCTTTCACTTTCAAAACAAGTACAGCAAGATTAAACCTTATTTGAGTACATTAATACATGTTATCATGAGCTATCAGACTATACATGTAATTCAACAAGCACAATCACATCACTTTTCCTTGCAATAGGTAGATGTTAAAATTTAATCACCTGAGAATTCAGTTTATAAGGACTTGGCTTTATAATGTGACAGACCTTGGCAAACTCACTCCAATGTAAGAATTCAGCAATCTTCTTTATTAGCCTAGATTACTATTTACAATATATACACGCACATTTCCAGGATTAGTGCCAACCAGGGCTCGCCTCCTTCCCTGCTACTGTCCTGTGAGCTTTGCGCTGGGTGCTCCGGCCATTGATGCCTGAAACGCTCCGCCACCACAGACCCTCCTTCCTTTCTCCTCCAACTCAGCTCGCAGGTCACGCTGAGAAGCCTTCCACGCGCCCCAGGCAGGCCCGGTCTTCTGCATTCCCGGAGTCTCACTCATGCTTCGGGAGCTGGCTCATCACTGTCATCATCTGCTCATTTACTACCCCCAGCTCCTAACCCCTCAAGGCAGGAGCTCTTGTCTGCTTCCCTCTGGAGCTCTAGAATTGATTGGATGCCCAGCATTGTCAGAGCTCCTTAGCGAATGTCTGTTGAATAAAGGAAGTGGGCAGAGGAAAGCCTAATGGGACAAAGGTTCAACAGAGGATGTAACCAGAAGTGCAGAGGGAGGAGTGTCTGATTCCAATTAGAGCAACACGGAAAAAGGTCGAAATGGATGAGAGGGAGTTAAGAAAAATTGAAAAGGTAGAGAATATTAGGCTGTGCTCTTCCTTATCATTTATATAATTTGTAAGACTGTCATTACCTCTGTGTGGCTATTTGGTTAAGGCTGTCTCCTCTCTTCAAACTGAGACATTTACTTCACAGTTCACGGTTATGTCATACCCAAGGATGAGTTGGGCCATGGGGAGGCACAGTGCACTGAGGTCGGTTTAGAGGCTGGCGAGGGAATGGCCAGGTCACCTTAGCACAGGGATACATCAGAATCCACAGCACCTCTGTCCTTTTCAATCTCCATTTGCTCCCATGTTTCCTTTCTCTGTCACCAGAGGCATAAACTTTGAAGAATGATCTTAGAGCTCATCTAGTCTCCACTTGCTATTCTAAAGATAAACTGACTCAACAAGGTTAAGTACAGTATGTGGCAAGATGGGGTGAAAATTCAGACCAAGGTAAGACGAGGTCATCACGGCAGGTTCTAATCCCATACAGCTAGTTAAAACACAGACATGCACAGACACAAAGATGGCCGTGTGAATATGGAGACAATTGGAGTGATGCTGACACAAACCAAGAAACGCCTGTAGCCACCAAATCTGGAAGAGGCAAGGAAGGCCCCTCCTCTAGAGGCGTCAGAGGGCACATGGCCCTGAAGACACCTTGATTATGGACTTCTAGTCCCCAGGACTTGGAGAAAATAAATTTGTGTTTTAAGGCACCCAGTTTGTGGCACTTTGTTGGCGGCTGTCCCCAGAAGCTATTTACAACCCCATTATTATTTATGAGTACCCTGAGCAAACAGGCCCAAGGTCACTCACTTAGCAAGTGGTTAAGCTGGAACTCAAATCAGACTAGATTCTTAAGCTACTAAACTCTGTTGCTTCTCCAAACCAGCTTTAAATGTCATTCACCACTTGTGAGGCATGAAATGCTAGGCAGGACATTTATCCTCTCTGAGCTGATCGACGCAACACTTCAGTCAGAAGTCCCTGAGGCTCACAAGTGTCAGCTCAAGTGCCCCGCACAGGCTCAGCGCAGTGAGTGAGGAGCAGGGAGCTGGAGTTTCCTGCTCAGGGCTGCAGAGCCCGCTGCTGGGGGCGTTTCACTGGCCAGCTGCAGAGCTCTTGAAAGCCGCCTAACCCTATTATGTTTGTTCATGTCTTTATACCTCTACTGAAAAATGAAATAAAAGCTCCCATCCTAATATACTTCCTTATTAACTAAAGGGTTATTTCTACATAATTCTACAATTGCATTTATATCCAAAGGGTTCTAGTCTGTTTTTCTCACTCCTTCCTCCTTACCATATTTTACTTTCTCTAAGGAAAAAAACATAAAAGGGCATGGGAGATAAAATTTCTTCCTGGTATCTGTTAGAAGGGGAAACGAAGGTCTCTAAAGAGCATATTTTCAGTTGGCAGATAACTATTACAAGAAAACAGATTTAAAAATAACATACTCATTGCATAGTTTTATTATACTTGATTAATTCTGTTTACTGTATAAAAGTATTTATGATACGATTATTAAATAAAAATTAAAATTATTTTTAAATTGATCACCAGTAATTATATACATGGTATAAAGAAAACCACAGACCCTTTCCAGATCACTAGTCCATAAAGAACAATTTTACAAGTCATATTCTTTTTCTTATATGAGTCCCATGAAAACACAAGTTCTTTCATAATATGAGTTCTGAAGACCATATTCCTTCTTGTTACCAATTAACGCCAGCGTTTTGAGAAAATAGTTTCCTTTGTAAGTATTCCACCAATTCAAGTCTTGATTTTAGCATTTCAATCTCATAATAGGGTATCTGTAAAGGGAGGAAAATAAAATTTGTCATACCTCTTCCCAATCTGAAATTCCCTTGGTTTTTTGGTTACCTGTCTCTCCTGTCCACCCCCATGGCAGAATGGTAGAATGAAAGTTCCTCGAGGGCAAAGATCACACTAGCTCATTCGTCCTCTAGCCCCACTGCCTACAACAGCACCTGGTGCTGCGTACGAGGCTCAGTAAATACAAAGCAGTGCATGCGAAGAAAACTGGGGCTCTGGCATTGTCAGATTAGGGTTAAAGGTGAACTTGACCTGGGAGCTGATGAATGACCACAATCAGATACTCGGACTGATAGAGACCAATGGGGTGGTAGAAGCAGCTGGACAAAGTGAGAAGGGCCAGAGAGAATGGAAGGGGGTCGGGGAGAGGGAAGGCACCACTGGGCTCAGAGCAGAGCACGCAGCTGCCAGCGGCCTATGGAAGGCCTAGAATGTGGAGACATCCAGGAGCTCTGACTTTATCCTTAAGCAATAAACGGTAAGGGCTTCAGAACACACACTGGTAAGATTTGTTTTAGGAAAATTAATCTAGAAAAGTACAAAGTGGAGTGGAAAAAAGCAACCCGACAGGAAAGCAGGGGGCAGACTGGTAGACAGCTTAGAGAACTGGGGAAACTCCGTGTCTACTCACTGTAGCTCCTCACGTAAGACCTTCTTACATGATTTATGATGTCAAAACATAGAAGGCCTTAAACATTAAGTGGTGATGAAGGTACCGGTTTTAATGGGCTATCTAGTCCATTTTTATTCATTAAATCAGGGGATCTTAACACAGATATTCCAGTAATTTTGTAATTGAACACCCAATAAAATACACAGACGATATACTATAGAATTGTACATTTGAAACCTATTAATTTTATTAACCAAGTCACCCCAATAAATTCAATAAAATTTAAAAAATGTTCTTGACCTTAAAAAAATAATGAGAAATTAAGCCTAATTAACAAAGTGGGCATTTAAATTAAGATGTGTAAGATTCTTGGTTCTTTGCACTGGCAGATCACTTAGTAGCCTGGAAAAAGCAAATCTGAACAAGAAATTGCTTTTGGGAGAAAAATAAGATGAAAGCATACCTGAACAACTTGATAACCAAGTAAGCGCAGATGTCTTTGTTTAATAGCTTCCTTTCCCAGTAAGTGTTTGCTATTCAAACAAAATCTTTTTGGACCATCAATACACAGTGCTACTCTGAAAAAATCAAAGAGAAAAAGAAAGTCAATTTTGAAGACAATCCAAAATATTTATATATTTTTAATTGCCAGAGTTTATTAGGGATTTGCTTATTCCTTTTTGCCAGGGCTATTTCCAAGTGAATAATGAATGCATTATCCTGTAATCTGTGGAGAAAGCATTCACTTTCATTAATACTGAGATTCATAAAATGTTACGAGTAATTTCCAAAACTCGTATGCTGCAAAGTAGTGTTTTAATTTCCGGAGTGTTTCTTTTTTCACTTTCTTAAGAAAACAATCATTGTGTATTAACCTCAACAAGTCTTGTAACATTAACCACAACAGTTTTCTTTACCTTTTATGTACGTCTTCATCAAATGTAAATGGTAATACAAATCCTTCTTCATCTAATTTAATTTCAACATCTGGTGAGAGAAGAAAGGAAAAAGTCTTCGTGTGATACCCTCACAAACACTATCTTCCTTTCCTCCTCGTTCTGTTTTGAATTCTTCCACACTGCATTTACCAACTGGCTGAAGGCTGCAAAGTAATGACCACACCAGACAATGGTGAGAATTCCAATTTACCCAGGCCTATGATCAACCATGTCAACCTTAAACTAAGAAGGTTCAATTACACAAAAACAAGGCGTGGGTTCTCAGGTTATACGGCGTATAACAAGAACCACGCAAACAACTGAATCCTTCAATTCAGACAGTGAAGAAAATCCTCAAGTTTATAAGCAATGTTCGGCACCTATGCACGCTGAACCTTTCATCACCGGAGCTCCGAGAGCCACCAGCTTGGGTAAAATGTCCTGTACCCCAACATGGGGTCCCAGAGTGTGGACAGACCCTTCCTACCCTGATGCCAGCCACCCTTTTTGCAAAAGGAGCCCATAAAGAAGGGGAGTGGGGTGTGACCACCTGGAGCCTAGAAAACATGGTCCTCTTTGAGTTGATTTTCTTTTACTCATCTATTTTAAAAGTTACATGGGCAGGAGGACTGAGCGCTCTAGTCTGTGCTGTCCGGGACTCTCATGGTGACGAACATATAACTCTGCTGTCCTATACGGCAGCCACGAGCCACTTGTGGCTACTGAACACTTGGAAATGTGGCTAATGCAACTTCAGAACTGAACTATGAATGTTTTTAAATTTTAATTATTTTAAATGTAAATAGCCATGTGTACTAGAATACTAGGTACTACCTAACAACTACTAAGCACTTACTGTGTTCCAGGTGTTAGTCCACATTATTTCATATAGTCCTTGAGTCTTTGAGGTCACTATTCTCTCATTTTACAGGAAAAAGCAAGCAGAAAAGGTTAAAAACTCTGCCCAAAGTCATTCTGCTACTACATGGCTAACACATGGAGACTCAATCCCAGACAATCTAAGCCCTACTGCACACCCTTGTTCCAATTCACCTTTAGGGAAGGGCCAAGTCCATTTTGTATTTCCAGACCTTCTGTGGCTACTAAGTCCCAGATATTCCAAATGAGAACGCAGGCTGAGGTTTAGTAAACAACAACAAAACCCCCTGTGACTCACCTATTGTGTAATAGTAGGGTGTTAGCACTTTTGAAGCAAAGTACAGTCTTGCCCCTAAAAGGTCAATTAGTCCCATCATCACAGATTTATAGAGCTGAAAATCCATAGGTGTCTCCAGGGAGCAGCACGGAGTAAGAAATGATTTCATTTGATATTTAGGAAGATGTTTTGGACCCTGCAAATCACATGTGCAAATATGATATGAGAAAAAAAAAAAGATACAAAACTAACCAGATAATAAAATGAAGGCTACATGAGTATAAAAGTCTGATCAAATTACTTTATAGGTATGAATGATACTTTTCCAGGATTTAGGGCAAATATTTTTCTCAAAATGACAATGCAATTTATTCTTGTTAATAGTTCAAGTGCAATAGACCAAAATATCTTTTAAATGTGCTTTAAAAGTAGTCATTGATCATCTCACAGAGAGAGAGGCAAGGAGGGAGGGAGGGAAGGAAGGAAGAAAACAATGTTATAACAGCTAAAGAAACATCTTTGGATCTTTGGAATTCTCAGAATTGTATCAAGGGCCTTAAGAACACTCAACTAAAGTTTTAATACTGAAATATATGAAAAAGGTGACCTTTCAATTTTTTCACTTTCTTAAGAAAACAATCATTGTGTATTAACCTCAACAAGTCTTGTAACATTAACCTCAATTTAGTAAGAAAAGGAGAGCAGTGTAATAAACGGTGCTAGCAACTGGTTATCCACCTGGAAAAGAACTAAGTTAAAGTTCTACCACACAACACAGATTATCAATTCCAGGTGGATTAAAGATCTAAATATAGTGAGGAAAATAATATTTTTAAAATTTGATAAAACATTTATATTAGCTCAGAAGTGGTAAAATATTCTTAAGAAAGGTAGAAAACCTAGAAGCCGTATTTAACTACAGAAAACTTAAAACTTTCTGTAGAGCAAAGAGACATTATAAACATTAAACCAAAAAAATATAAAAAACTAAAAACCAGAAGAGAATATATGTAACATGCCTAATAGCTAAAATCTCTGTTTTTCCAATGAGTTCTAGCAGAAAAAAGAAAACTCAATAGAAATATGACTTGGGAGTAAAAAGACAGTTCACAGTAAATGACCAATAAACATGTGAAAACACGCTCAACTTCATTATTACTCATTAAAATATAATTTTAAAATATGACTTGATATTCTTTATCAGAATCAAAATGAAAAATTAAAGGGATAAGGACACCGTGCAACAGAAGTGGGGGAGACCTGGCCATCTCCATTCATTGTGGGGGAAATGTGATGTCCAAAATTACCAGGGAAAAGGGTGGCAGTATTTACTGAAAATTAGTGCGCTAATTCCACCTTTAGGAATATAGTCTCTAGATTAAAAAAACACAAAGGCTCCAGTATGAACGGATATACAAGGACGTTTATTACAGTTTTGTTGATGATAGCAAGGAATATTGGAAAACCTTGAAGTCCAGCAATGATGGAATGGTAGGGTAAGTATCAGGAACTATGATACCATTCTTAAAAAGAATGTGTTTTATCTTTATGTATTGCCCTGAGAAATGCCCGTGATGTATTGAGCATAAAAGCAAATTGTACTTTGTCCCATTCCATGAAAAGTGACAAAGTAGATAGTGTTTATGTATTTGTGTACATTTGGACATAAAAATTGCCATTAACACTGTTCTCCTTCAGGGATAGGAGATGGGGGTAACTATTATTTTTATTGTTGGTACTAATAATGGTATCTTTCCATTCTTTTACTTTATTCCCAAATGAGCTACGCTTAAATGTGGTTCAGCCAAGTAAAAGGGCCAGGTAGGGGTGAGTATACCTGAAGATGCTGCTTCTGATTTTAAGCCAAGTGTGAAATAACATTATGTGACTGAGTGTTCAGAGTTGTGTGTGATGGAACACACAAACTCAACCTCCACTTAATTCCATCAGCTGAGAGTCTGTTTAAAAAGGTGCTTGGCATGATTTAAGATGTGTTCAGTCCAGAATCACAGTGTCATCCCCAACAGCTATGGGGCTAACACCCTCAGTGTGGCTCTCCAGGTTCTGCCTGAGCCCCCAGATGATCCCTGACTGCCTTGTGATTATGATTTATAGGCTGATTTTTCAGAACCCTGCAGCACTTGATAAAATCTTCCAAGAAATCTTACACAGCAGGAAATGGGTCCTTCAAGGACAAGAAAACAGGAGTAGGTCAATTTATCAAAGAAACGGCTATCCGGTGGCCACTAGCTCCAAGAAAATGAATAGTTCTGCTTTTTAATAAGGTTGAGACAGATCAAGAGAGAAGGAACTGAAAAAAATGTCAATATGTTGGGGGTGGGGGGGTAAAAGAAAACTCCCCCCATAGAGAAAAAAAGCAACACATCTCATGCTTTTACCTTATAGAAAGGGCATTCTAGGATCGAGGTTAAAAAAAGTTGGGTCAGTTGTGCTAGGCTCAGTCTGTCCAAACAGGATTCCTCACCTGAAATAAAAAGCATCCTAGTCACAGTTAAATTTGAATTTTGATATATGTAGTACGAGAAAGAAACATTAAGTACATTCATTTATTCACTCCAATAAGGTACTCTTAAGTGACACTATGAAAAATACGTTAGATTATGCCTTTTTTGCTTGTCATCAATGTAATCTCATTTTAACTTCCAAGAACTGAAGCTCCTAACTAGAGAATATATAATTAAGAACGTCAAAATCTTAGTTGAATTAGTGGAAACTTCTTGGAGATTGAGATTTTTGACATACTTGGCGGCCTTCAATTAAGATGAATACCATTGTCTCAAAAAAAAAAAAAAGCTCTACAGTTGCTCTTACAAACATTCTAATGTGTTTCTGTTACTGTTACCATTGCCATCACCACAGCCCTATAAGGATACTGTTTCTCAGTTGGGGTAGCAGAGTCTGTTACCCCAAACTGTTTTCTCACTCGATGCAATGTTCTAGATTTTTGTATGTGTGTGTTCATATACCACAGACTGTTTTAATTCTGTTCAGCACAGAAGGGACACTGATTTTCTTCTATGAACAGCTGAATGTCTCCTGAGTGTCAGCTACTGGGAAAGGGGTAAATATTCTAGATTTCATGCATTCATTCATTATGAACAGGCCATCCTTCAAATGACCCCCTTGTTCTAGCATTCTTTAACTCTGCATTTACACTACCATCTGCAATTTCAGGTGTCTTCTTTAGTTTACTATAGAAGAAAAAATAAATGTGAAGTACTAATGTGAAGTATTATTTTTTGTGAAAAAATAAATGTGTGTACTTTTTACATTGAGCATTGGCTCAATGTAAAAAGTACATATGTGACTTGAAAACATCACAAATTCAAAAGGTTAATTTTTCCACTCCCAGAAGTTATAACCAACTCACCTTGCAGCTGTTGAAGAAAGTAAGGGCTGAATATCTTTGCCATAAAGTTGACTGGATGGCATTCGATAAGTGAACATGAATGGAGAAGTTTCAATAATGTTTTGGGAGGAAAAGAACTGAAATGAGCAAATAATATATCTTCTAGCTTTCTAAATAAAGCAGAGGCATTTGGTGGCAAATAATTAAGTTTTCCAAATGGTTCAATCAACTCAGAAATCTGAGTAGGTGAAAATTTTTCTGAATGGCAAACAAAAGCTTCTGCCACTGCATTTAGGATGGTCTTTGAAAGGATCTGTTTTTTACTGCAGTACCCCATGACTTTGCTGACAACCGCAGGATCCAAAGTGAGACAGAGTGACACTACATGCTGCTCCAGGGCTTTTATAAAAAATCTATCATGGTGCCCAAAGTACATGAAAGCGTCTAAGACTTTCCCAAGTTCTTCATTAGTGAAATGAGGGATATGCCTCACAGAATATTTACCCAATTTTATAACCAGAGGAAGTGCCTGAGTTTGATCAAGAACCACTAGTGCAGTGAGCATTTGGCTTATCAATTTAGGGCTCAGGTAGGAAACTACTGACAGAGAAAAGTTGTTTATCTTATTTAGAAATGTCTGGTGTTGGTCCACTTTTTCAGTACATGTCTGCAGTATTCTATAAAGGGCCACAATATCCTCAGGCATAAATTCTTCCAACTTTTCACCTTGCAGTTGATGTATAATCAGGTCTAGTGTCTCACAACCTGGACCTTGCAGTTTAAGCAGACTTTCCGCAAGAACACAAAGACTGTGGACTTCCAGGTCACCCCTTTTGAGACGATGTTGGCATTCTGCTACCAGGTTCAGTAATAAGCTACTTTGGGGATCCACAGACAATAGAGTCAGGGCTTGCAAAGTAGTCACCAAACCGGTGTTGGACAGATTTGAGGGTTCCTGTTCAAACTGAACACATAAAGCTTGAAAGACGGGATTCTCTAGTATTTCCTTTGGCAGCCTTTGATCATCATCTTTTTTTCCCACTTCACAAATCTGTTGTAAGGCTCCTGCTGCCATAGTATCAGGCAAAGTTTGCAGTGTGCTTATAAAACTTAGCACTTCTTCTGATGAAGTGAAGTTGTTCAGTCTTCCGTAAAATATCTGTTTGTCCATCTTTTTGAGATTTTGTTCAAAACTGTCCCAATCATGTACTTGAGAAAACAGTGGCTCACCAACTGGATGAAGGTCATTTCCATTTTCTGAATGGAACTTTTTACAACAGGCATGATGGAACCTGACCCTAAAAGGCCCAGGATGTAGTGAGCAGAACCACCCGCACAGATGCTCCTTGACTGCCTCGTGAATATGATTTACAGGTTGATGTTTCAGAGCAGCTAGAGTTCCGTGTATCCGAAAATCAGATAAATGACAAAGGTTCCTCCGCAAAGTAATTAAAGCCATGCCATCAGATTCTCAGTTCTTGATTTATAACTAAATATAGGAATAAAAAACATGGTCAACTATATGGAGAACATGACTCATTCAACAACATCAGCAACTTATGAAACTAAGATTAAGTACCCCAAAAAAGTGATTAATAAACATTTCCCACTGAAAGATAAATACCAAAAAGAGCAGAGTCACTGCATCTTAAAAGCTTAGAACAGTAGCTGACATCTAACAATAGCAATCACTGTCATTTGCCCAGGCACTGTTGTGCTTTATGTATACTAAATTAATGCTCCTAACAGCCCAATGAACAAGGCACTTTCATCATCACTTCACAGGTGAGAACAGCGAAGCACAAAAGAGTGATTTTATCCAGTTTACACAGCTAATTGAGTGTCAGAGTTCGGATTCAAAGATAGGCAGTCTAGACACAAACCTGTGTCCCCGTCAGTTGGTTAGTGGAAGGAAATGTGTTTAGTTAAATGTGTTTTCCGTCGGAGGCTGAGAATCCCCGGATGCGGAGGGCCCACAACAGTTAAGTTTTGGGGGAGTCGAAAGTTACACCGGATTTTCCACGGGGGGGCGGGAGGGGAGGAGGTGTCAGTGCCCCTAACACTCGCCTTGTTCAAAGATCAACTGTACTCAAAGAGGAAACGGGTCAAGTCGCAAAAATTTCTACAGGTCAACGTAAAGCAAAGGTTTTTAAAAAAGTGCTTAAATGACCCATAGGTTTTGGTTTCCTCTCGGAGCTATGACTGAGGAAGAAAAGGATCAAGCTTCGCAAAGGGCGGGGGAAAAAAAGAACATAAAAGAAATAATACACGTCAATGAGGGGGGTAAGGTGGGCTGCCTGTCCAGACCCAAATACCCCGCTGTGAGATTTAGGAAAACAAATGCGCAGGACAGAGGGAACCGGGCGCCTCGGCAGTCGCGTCCTTCTCGCAATGAAAGTACCCTACGGGCTGAACGCTCCCAAACCGGGGGCCGGAGACCTGCGCTCAAGCACCAGGCGGCCGCGGAAGCCTCAGAAGAGGTGAGCAGGCCAGGGAAGCACCGGCGCTTTAGTAAACCTTACGGGCTCAAAAACCCGAGCTCTGCGCCCGAGCTGACACCTACCGAGCTCTGCCTGCCGAAGTCCCAGAAAGCTCCCGGAGGCAGCGGAGCCTCGTGGGCTTCTGTACGCACCGCCGCTACGGAGCCGAGCAACACGGCGCACGCGCGGGAGGCCGCGCCTTCGTCCAGCGCGCCATGATTGGTCCACATCCCCCCCGAACTTTCTATTGGTAGTGATCGCGGGCGCCCAGCACGCGTGCCTTGACAGTGTGCGCAGGCGCCGGAGGAAAACCCGCAGTGCCACGCTGTCCTCGGGCGTCCTCTCCTGGTACCCCACGGGTGAGTGTTCCGTGGCCGCTTCACCCTTGTTTGGGCCGCACGCTCAGCGCGGGCCGAGGGGGCGGTGGCTCCAGGTCAGCGAGGGCACAGACCTCTGCGCCCTGGCGTTCCTATCCCGCCCCGGCGCTGCGCGCGCTTGGGAGATCCCAGCCTGGCCGCGCGGAGCCGCGGGCCCTGGCGCTCTCCCCGCCGATTCCAGGGACCGCCGGCTCGGCGTTCGCACAAGAGGAGCTGGTTCCGTCGGCATTTTTGTTCTGAAACCGTTTCTAGTCGGCGGTAAAGGGCACAGTGGGGGCGCGGAGACCCGGGGTGGGTGTTGGGAACTGCCGCTGGAGACTCAGGACTGTTGGGAACGCGGACCTGCAGCTTCTCTGCCTGACCTTTCTCTGCCTGACCTTTCTCTGCCTGTGCAGGGCAACTGCCTCTGAGACATGTGGGGCGCGGTACCTGCGTTATAAGGTGGTTATAGGACTAAGAGGTTCGGTTCGTTCTCTGAAGCACCTACACCTCTGCGTGGCTCTTAAAGTGTTCCAGGTGGTTAGCTGCTATGATAATTGGTGGCGTTTCTGTCACTACGCTGTCAGAGTTCTCAGTGGGTCCTAAATGTGTAATGTCTTTATAGATATCATTTACACGTTCTTTTATTCTCTTAAATTTATTGACCACCTACTGTATGCCAGGCGCTGTTCTGTTCCCTAAGCATATTCCGCGATTATTAACATGTTTCCAATATGACTCTTTTACTTTTTAATTTCTTTGTTGCTTAATTTGTCCTAAGATGTACCTGGCCAGAGAAGCATAAAACTGTTGGTCGTTCGCATACCAAAGCCAAGATTTTGATTTGGGTTTCAGTTTAAATTTTTCCCTACATATTGACAGCCTTTCAGGTATAGACACTGAAAGAGTATGAGAAGTCTGTGAGTGTCCTTTATTATTGGCTTCTCTTCAGGAAAATACATGTACTAGTAAAGTGATTGAGTGGATCAGAACTGTTTACTTTCCATCTATACATATTAAAGTATATACACACTGCACTTACCTGTATTTGATATTGAGTTAAATAATAGGAGTATTTGATTATTTCTAGTTTATTTAGCATTAGAATCAGGTACTAACCAGGACTCCTACAATTTTAATGGAAGTTTTCCTTTTTCCTTTTAAGAGAAAGCAGAAGAGTGTCTAAGATTCATTGACTACTGCTGAGCCTCAGCCCTTGCTCAGGTGCATCCTTTCTGGCAGTCTTTGGCAGTAGGTGTTCTTATGACTGTCCCCATTTCAAGGGTGTGGAAGCCGAGGCACAGACTCTGGAGGCTCTCCTGCAGCTCTGTGTTGTGAGTGAACCACCTGGATTGAAGCCCAGGTAGTCTGACCCCAGAAAGGTTTTTGAATAATGGAATTAGAGCTTCATGTCTCTATTCCTCCTGGTTTGATAAAATTTTTTTTTATGATTCCTTGAGAATTAACATTAATAAATTCAGGGAAGTGTATTTCATATTTTGTGTGGACATTGTTGGAGTCGTCTTTTTTAAGAATATGAAGGAGAATCAATATTTGTAGGTTGTTACTACTTCATTAGAAAGAAAATCCCTTTTCCCCTTTTCCATTTCTCAGTGTAACTCTTCTAGCTGCAACAAGCCTACTCTTGGAGGTGATGAAAAGGTTTTTGTTACTCTATGCTACACAGCAAGGACAGGCAAAGGCCATAGCAGAAGAAATATTGGAAAAGGCAGTTGCACATGGATTTTCTGCAGATCTTCACTGTATTAGTGAATCAGATAAGGTAATAGCTGTTATTCCTGTGGGTTTTACTTTTTTATGCTTTGAAGATGTTTTGATTGGGAGTGATGTTAAACAACAAAGTAGGACTTTAAATGCCACCATAATCTTTTTTTTTTTTAATATTCAGAATTTATTTTATAAAGTGTTTTAAGATTCCTGCCAGCTTTTTTTTTTTTAAATACTTAAGTATCCTTTTGATCTAGACTGAACTGTCTCAAAAACTTAAACAAGTAATTACTCAACCAACATGTAGCTAGCAGTCTTTGCCTTGTTTATCTCACAGGGTGGGTGTGAAACAAATGAGATGTGTTTGCATGCGTATGTGTGCTTTCCACTTCATGAACCCCAGGGCCCCATTTGTATTTCTCCAAAATGAAAACCTTGCAATTTGTGTTCCTCCCAGTGAAGGGGCACTTAATTCTTTTGTGAGTTAGAATTTAAAGTAGAAGGGTAAAGATCTGGAGAAGACTCAGCTTCCTTAGGCCTGGGACTAGTTGCTTGTGCATTCAGTCTCAGCAGAAGTCTGTACCTTAGGATACATAAGATCTTAACAGATCTGTGTTCTTAGAGTTCTGTTGAGACCTCCAGATTTTACCGTTTTATATAAATCAGGTTGTAGGAACTGACCGAGTCTTTCGTTCAAACACAAGCTGATGTCCCATCTGCTAAGCAGTCAGATTCAGTTCAGCACTTCAAATACTACCCTGCTAGCACACTCTCACTCAGGTTCACAACCTCTTCTGGGCTTTCCCCACATCTTTAGTTCAAAAGGCTAGACTGTCAGCAGCATAATTGAATTATAAACTCAGCTCATACGAGGAGAACCAGTTAGTTCCTTTATATGCTAGGGCCAAGGGGACTCCTCATGGAGTCACCCAACAAGGGGAGTCTTGGAGGACACCACCAGGTAGTAAGTTCTGTAATTTTGTAGTAATTTCAAAGTAAATTTGTAGTGCAGGTGTCACATAATGGAATACGACCTGAATCTGTTACCAGAACAGGTCATGTAACTAACTGTGATTTGGCCACTTGGGTCACCTCACCACCTCGGTCAGCAGCTATTTCAAAGTTAGGTGAATGGTTTATGTTTTTCAATACCATGTTAGTAAGCATTGTTTGCTCTCCCCAGCTGAATCGTTTCTCCAGTTCTCAACCCAGTTTTAAACAGAGAGCTCTCTACTTCCTAGATCATGGAAGCCATTTTTAAGGTGAAGTTACTTTAACAAATGGCATAGAGTTGAATACACAACTTGTGAAGTGCCCCGTAAGCACGGAATCTCCTGGTAAAATTTTACCTCAAATCCTTATTTATTGCATGCCCATGAACCAAACTAGATGATACTCGTGAGCAGTGGAGCTCATGGAATTATAAATAAAAACAGTGAAGTGCTCTATTTGAAATATTTAAATTTAAGTGAAAATGAGAATAAAGAAGCGTGATTTTAAGACTTAGAAACACTGATGCTCTCAGTTTATCAGTCCTGATGATCTGGGCTCTCTGGAGCCCTGAGGGAGTGGTAGCCAAGTTCACTGAGAGCTGAGGAGTAACAATTTACCTTCCCAAGTTGAAAATGCGCTGCGTGCCTCTCTGCCTGTATGCCGTATACAGTGATGGTGACTGGTTCAAGACAGGAAACTAAACTGATTATGTTAAGTCAAAACTACACATGGCAGTAGATCCCTGACATGACATTCTTGTTTTGTAGTATGATCTAAAAACTGAAACAGCACCTCTTGTTGTGGTAGTTTCTACCACTGGTGACGGAGACCCACCTGACACAGCCCGCAAATTTGTGAGAGAAATACAGGACAAGACATTACCAGTTGATTACTTTGCTCACCTGCGTTATGGATTATTAGGTATGTACTGCATTTTCTTCTCTTATTGTACTGTTATTACCAGCTTTAATTCTGGTATCTGAATGTATCTTTTAAAACCATAACAGAGTGGGACCAAAGTAGATTTATAGTTGCTCCTGTGGAAAATAATATAATAATCAATAATTAAAGAATAAACTCTGTTTTGTGTACTCACACAAACTGTAAACCTACTTTTGCCCCACTCTTTACATAATTGTGTGGGTTTTGTCCATTTTGTTTTTTCAATACAAATAATATGCATGATACTTGATTGTAAATAATGTGCTTTGTTCTATGAATGCTTCACCACAGCACCACCTTTGCAGAGCCCCTTGAGTAGCGTTCTTAACCACAAGTGTACACCAGATTGAACCAGGAAACATTTTCAGACTATTAGTGGCTAGCCCCACCACAAACCTGCTAACACAGAATTCCTGAAGGAGCAACCCTGCATGCTATTTTACTGTTTTTTAAGAAAGCTCCCAGGTGGATCTGATATCCTCCCTAAGAACCATTCTTCTAGGATGGCGGTTTCCTTTTTTCCCTCCACTTCTAAAGTCACTTTATCGGTATAAATTATACATATGAATAAAATACCTTCAGCTTTTCCTATAAATGAATATTTGTGAAATGTCTTAAAAAGAGTAGTATTTTTATTTTTTACAGGTATCAAAACGTATTCGCTGTTAAAATCACACATTAAAAGCTAACATGCAGACAGCAATTAAATCAAAAAACAAATATCCGTAAACCCTCATTCCAGTCAACTGTATACATTAATCTGGGTACGTGGGAGAAGTAGCCTTGACCTCTCACTCTGTTCTCATTGTGCATGTTGACGGGACCTTTCCAAGGTCACTGACCATGCTGGAATGTACAATCCCACATCAGGAAGGAAGACATTAACCATGGGAGAGTATAGAAACCATACCCAAGGCCTAACATATAATATATACAAATGATTTATTAATTTGCTCTGTTAGTATAAGTATGATGGGCAGTTACATACATTGAGAGTAAATTGCTCTATTGAGTGAAGTGCATGTTTGACACAGGTACATGCAGTAGGACCCCACCATCCCCTGGACAGTGTCCTTGTGTGAGTGAGTGTCTAGTCACCTTGTGTACCTCCAAACACTTATCCTGCAGGGCAGACAACAGCTGCTTCTGAGAAATTCAGGTAGGGCCCATGAGGTACTTGCTGGCATTCATTGAAGGCAGATGTCGGAATGCTTAGAAATTAAACACAAAGGGCTTGGAGAAACCCAAACAAATGTGCTTTGATTACCAAGAAATGGATGTTTCTGTTTAAAAAACAAACAAACAAACAAAAAAACAGGACAAAAGCACTAAGAGAAGAGCGGCTGGGAAGAGGATGTACTTCTCTGGGTTCCCCTGTTATGTCCGACCAAACACCCTGCACAGGGATTTTTGTGTGGGATGTGGCTTTCAGTCCTGACCTCACACTGGGATCGTTGCATTGCCTGGGTCTCCCTCCAGCGATTCTAACTTAATTGTTCTGAGGTAGGGCCCTGGTATCAGCATGTTTAAAAGCTCCCACTTTAAGAGACCCCGGTGTAGCCCTGGCTGGTATAGCTCAGTGGATTGAGCGTCAGCCTGCGAACCAAAGAGTTGCTGATTCGATTCTCCAGTCAGGGCACATACGCGGGCCAGGTCCCTGGTAGAGGGTATACGAGAGGCAACCACACATTGACGTTTCTCTCCCTCTCTTTCTCCCTCCCTTACCCCCTGTCTAAAAATAAATAAAATCTTTAAAAAAAAGAAAAGGAAACACTGATCTAGGCTTCTGTGAAGTGTAGATTAAAATATTAAGATAGAGGATCAGATGGACAAGCTTAGCAAGATATGACATCAGACAGGGAATTCAGGGCCTATTTTCACAGCTTGTGGTTTGTATTGTTTATCCTTGAGAGTGATTCTGGTGGGAGGGTATCCAGCAAGTTTGGATTGTACATGTAAGTAACTGATTAGAAATTGACTGTGGGTGGGGGGGCAGGGGAAAACAGTGGGGGGAAAAGGTGGGACAACTGTAATTGAACAATAAATAAATAATTTAAAAGAGAGAAATTACAGATTATAATCCAGGCTGAGGTCTGTCATATATAACATATTTAGGAGCATATATTATAGTATTTGCACGTTTTTAATTCAAATTTTTCTACTTTGTAAGAGTAAACATGTATTTAAAATTTCTCAATAAGTTATTAAAAAAGAAAGACTGAAGCCCATCTGACCATTACAGCCTGTCTTAGGTTCGTAAACGGACCTACCAATTGCTCACCTTATTGGGAAAGTGCATAAAAATTAAAAACCTGAGAAAGTTGAGCTTTTAATTTTGGATTTTCAACCAAGTATGAAAATATTAGCTCATTTTTTTACTAGAAACATAGTGCATGATTATTTACATTGTGGATGTACCTTCTGTGCTGAAGGTTAGGGGTCAGCAAACTCTAGAAAGGCCCACATGGTAATTAATTTAGGCTTTGTAGGCCCTGTGGTCTCTATAACAGCTGCTCACCTCTGCTGTGAAGCTTGGAAGCTGCCCTAACTGTGTGACCGAATGGATTTGGTTGAGTGCCAATATACATTGTTTACAAAGAAAGACCGTGTATTTGGCCCACAGGGTATATAGTTTGCAGATCGCTGCACTAGATCAGAAAAATCGGCAAATACAGAAATGATGTTTTTAAAACCTAATTCTTATTTGAAGGTTTCCATATTTTTACACAGATTCATGGAAGCAAGAATGTGAAAAAATTTTTCTGTTAACAGTGGCCAAAAAGTATTTGTCATTTCAGTGTGTTTGGTACTTTTACATTGTAAAATAGAAAGAATTATTTCATACTTAGTATTACTCAAAAAATAAGAAAATGCAAAGCTATACATTATTTCTTGCTCCATCAAGAAGAGCATGAATGGTATGGTTTTCAATATTTTATTTGTATGTGTCTTCCTTAAATTGAAAGCTTGTCGTGCACTGATAACCTGTTTGGCCTTTTAGGTCTGGGCGATTCCGAATACACATACTTCTGTAATGGGGGGAAGGTCATTGACAAACGACTTCAGGAGCTTGGTGCCCAGCATTTCTACGGCACTGGACACGCGGACGACTGTGTGGGGTAAGAGCAGCACACTTCTCTGTTGTTTCCAGGGCCCTGTTTGTGCATGAGAAAAGGGAGCAGGTGTTTTAAGTGCCTCCTTCTCAGTGTCTGCTAACGGAAGAAATTACCAAAGGTGTCCCAGCACAGTTACCTTTGTCAAAAATATGTAGCAGTTTGTAAAAATCAGCACTTTGCTTTACCAACTTTGATATCCTGTGTCTGTTTCTTTCTCTGCAGTGGACACGGCAGTGGCTGGGCAGGGTCCTCTCACATGGACGGCACCCAGCTAGCCAGGCATCACTAAGAGGGAATGCAGATCAGGCCTTCTCAGCATCCTTGGCACTCTCTTCCTTCCATTTTAGTGCCCATCAAAAATGCAGTTTTTATCTTCATTACTTTTATTTATTACTTTTACAGTTCAGTATTCCACCCTATTGCTGCCCTTCACATCCTCTTAATATTTATCAAAAGATTTTATAGATATTGATTGTCCTACAACTTATTCTGACATTTAACCTTTAACTATTTTAGCCAAACAGCACACACATTTGATTTTTTTCTATGAGCAGCACGCATTGAGTGATTTCTCACTAGATGTGTTTATGAATAATGACAAATTCAGCCAAGGTCTTACTTTTCCTCATATTAACAGCTTGCATGAGTATTGGATATATTGGGTTGGTCAAAAAGTCTGTTGTGTTTTTTTCCATAAAATAAAAGACACATTTTTCTTTTTTTTAAAAAAAATATTTTATTTATTTATTTTTAGAGAGAGGGGAAAAGGAGGGAGAAAGAGAAAGGAGAAACATCAGTGCGTGTTTGCCTCTTACACGCCCCCTACTGGGGACCTGGCCTGCAACCCAGGCATGTGCCCTGACTGGGGAATCAAGCCAGCAACCCTTTGGTTCTCAGACTGGCGTTCAGTCCACTGAGCCACACCAGCCAGGGCTAAGACACATTTTTCATTTTTGCCAATAACTAGTAATTTGAATATTTTGCACATGGTGTGTGTCTCTCACTATTGGCTTCTGGTGGGCAGAGGCCAGGGGTGTTCCTAAATATCTTTCAGTGTATAAGACAGCCCCACAGCAAAGAATTATTTGGCCAAAATGTCAGTAGTACCAAGAAATTTCACAAGCCACTTTTAACACGTTTGATCAGTCACTGCACCTTCTCCTTACACTGCACATACCTTTTGTTGCATTTCAGTAGCATTTTTCCCTTTCTTGAAATAATAAAGCATAGTACACCAAAAATGTTGCATATTTTCTTCCATCTTCAATATTAAAATGGCTGCAGAGAAATTCACCAATTTTGATAATTTTTTAAATGCATGCTGATATGACAGCTGTCACAATACAATCTAACAAAATTGTTTTGAAAGAGGTTAAAGACAACTAAATGCCACTAGAGCCATCTTATGGGGAAAAAAAAACCACACAAACTTTTTGGCCAACCCATTATCTTCATTTCTGCCCTGACTGGTGTGGCTCAGTGGGTTGGGCATCATTCCACAAAATGGAAGGTCACCACTTTGATTCCTGGTGAGAGCACATGCCTAGGTTTCGGGCCAGGTCCCCTATTGGAACCTGATCCCTCGGAGAGGCAACCGATCCATGTTTCTCTGGCACACTGACATCTCTCTCTCTCTTTCTCCCTCCCTTTCCCACTCTCTAAAACTAGATAAAAATAAATAAAATCTTTAAAATATCTCCATTTCTGTTCTTTAACTTTTATACATGCTCTATTTTACAGCTCAGTGCTAATAAACTCATTAACACTGTTCTTTTTAACTTAGTCATTCATCAGTAATTTTTGTAGTTTGAATAGTCTTCCTGGTGTTTTTGACAGTTGCCTAACATAATGGAAAGACACTGCCATTACCTCTTCTTATATATCCAAATGAAGAACTCAGGCATTTGTTTCTTTTTCCCCTTTTTTCTTACAACAATCCAGTTTAGAACTTGTGGTGGAGCCGTGGGTTGATGGGCTCTGGGTTGCCCTCAAGAAGCATTTTATGTCAAGTAGAAGAAGAGAAGAGATGACTGGGACTCTCAAAACAGCATCAACTGTCTACCAGAGGATGGACCCTGTGAAACCGGAATTAATGCACATCGAATCACAAGTTGAACTTCTCAGATTAGATAACTCAGAAAGAAAGGATTTTGAGGATTTGGAAAAAAATGTAGTGAACGGAGATGAATCAAGAGCTTTGATTGCAGACTTTGAGTCCTCACTTACCCATTCAATACCCCCACTCTCCCAGGCTTCTCTGAGTATTCCTGCTTTACCACCGGAATATTTGCAGGTGCATTTGTGTGAGTCTCTTGACCAGGTAAGCAGCCTTGCTTAATGCTATGTATTATCTTACCATGGATGTGCTTTGTTTGTTTTTTAATTACATTACAATAGAGGTCAACAATCTGTGCCCTGCTGTCCAAATGTGGTCTGCCATCTCTCTGTTGTAAATAAAGTTTTATTGGAATACAGCGATGTCCATCCATCCACAGGAACATAGCCACACCCTGTTATTTACAAGTTCTCTGTGGCTGCTTCTGCACTGCAGTGACCTGCCCTCCCTGTACCCTAGAGGCTGTCGTATTATTACATTACTTTTGTCTTTGAAGAAGTAAATGGTTATAAGCTCAGTTTTTCATGATTTCGGAGAATTAAATTCTTGGTTTCTTATTTTAGATGTGAGTCAGTTAGGATATTATCTCCGCAACTAAACTTAAAGGAATCATTTAGAGTAACGTCTCTTTTCCAGTGTGGAATTTTGCTATCCTGGATGCTCCATTTTGGGGATGATTATTTTTCTTGATAATATCTTATAGACCTATTTTGTCTATAATAAATCATTTTTTTTTCTTTTTTTTTTTTTTGCCTAGACTAGAGCATTTTTCCTGCCAAATAAACTACTTTAAAGTGGTTTGTAAAACTTTGAGCTCAGGTGGAATAATAGCTAACTTCTCATGACTACCAGTATGTGGCACTCTGAAATTTCCTACAGCATGTTTACAGTAAATTTTCAGTGTGCCTGTCTTTGAGTGTAGCTGATTGGAGTTCACAGGGGCTTTCTTATGTAAACCACACCCTCAGAGCAGTGATCATGACTTATAGTTCTTTAATTGTTTTTAATGAAGAAAGACTTAGACATTAGAGAAACAATTTAAGTACAACTTTGTAATACATTAGAACTGATTGTAATACATTATATCTGATGTGATAGTAATTTTTTTTAGCAGATTTTTTTTAATACCGTCTTTTTAAAGCTTTCAGATATAGCTTACTGTTTTTGGACTTATACTGCATTAGTTTGTGGACTAAGTGGGGTAATTGCAATAAAGTACATTTTAGTGAGGTTTGGGAACTAAAGAAAGAGGGCTTGGCTCCGCATTAAGAGACGGGCTGCATGGGAAATTTGCTCCAAGTGTGCTGGAAGAAATGTCAGGGAACAGTCGACTAGTAAGTCTGTGCCTCAGCTGGTGGGGGCAGAGTGCACAGACAGTGCAGAGCCCGCACCTCCACGCCGCAAGGAGTGGGAAACGCGGCAGTGGCACAGTGAGCCCCGATTGACCTAACAGGTTGCTTCAGTAGGATGAGGGTCTGCTTAGAGAGTTTCTCTTATGGTAGGTATCATTAAATAGGCTTAAGTTGTTAGGAATGTGGTTAAAAGATTTTTAAAATCTCAACTATTTAAGGAAACTAGTATAAATCTGCTCAAAGGACACACTTAGAGGGAAAGAGGTTGGAAAAGTTTTTCTTATTAGGGCATCCTTTTGGGATCATCACCTCAGGGAACTGATGTATGGGGAAAGGAAGGACATCCCAGTACCCCACATGTTGCCTACCATTCAGGCTTTCTGCACAGACCCTTTTCCAGCTTCCCATGTAACCACTTATCCAAAATGAATTAACTAGCATTTTGTTAAAAGTAAGTTTCTACTTTTAATAGAACTTAGTAACATCAAGTTGGAAAAGATATGAGCACAATACAGAATCAGGTTTCTTTACAGTTACCTAGGGCCTGTGCTAATACAGGTACCACTAGCACATGTGGCTACTTACATTTAAATTCCTGAAAATTAAATAAGATTAAGAATGAATCCAGTTCCTTAATCACACTAGCCATATTTCAGGTGCTCAGTAGGTACATGTGGCTAATGGCTGCTATGTTGGCCAGTGCAGGTATGGAAAATTCTCATCATTTAGAAAGCCCTGTTGAACATCACTGCCCACGGCTGAGGGTTCTTGTGACCATCTGTACAGACACCTTCCAGTCTTAAGCACCTGTCATTTCTTTTAGAGTCACCTTCTTAAAATATGCATGCCTGCTATTTCATTTTGCATAGCATATTAGGAAGACTATTAGAAATTTACATGAAAATGCTTGTATCTAGTATCAGTATCTCAGAAATTCTAATGTCTTAACAGACAAGGAGTTTAAAGTATGAGCTTCTCTTGAAAGGTGGAGAAGCATATATGTGTAGTCAGTTACCTTAGAAAAGAATACTTAAATGGCCTGGATGTTTTATAAGATCCTGTAGATCTTACGTAGCCACTCAGTGTAACAATGGTAAGTGTTATTGAAAATTGCGTTTAGTAATGATTTGTCACGTTTGTTTCTCAAGGAGGAAAGCCAAGCATCTGTGACTTCAGTTGGTCCAATTTTTCAAGTTCCAATTTCAAAGGCAGTTCAGCTGACAACGAGCGATGCCATAAAAACCACTCTTCTGCTAGAATTGGACATTTCAGTAAGTCACAGAATTTATTTCTCAGCACAGTCACATTGTCAGGAAGCACAGAGAGACTTACTTATTGGTGTTCTACTTCACACACTCAGGAAGAGTGAACCTCTAACAGAACATCTGGCCTTTTATTCTTTTTTTTTTTATTATTGATTATGCTATTAAAGTTGTCCTAGTCTTCCCCCTTTGCCTCCTCCACCCAGAACCCCCCCTCCCTCCAGCAATCCCCAGCTTAGTTCGTGTCCATGAGTTCTTTGTTTCTCCATTTCCTATACTGTTCTTAACATCCCCCTGTCTAGTTTGCACCTAACCAGTTATGCTTCTTAATCCCTACACCTTTTCCCCTTTCTCCCCCTTCCCCCTCCCTGCTGATAACCCTCCACGTGACCTCCTTACCTGTGATTCTGTTCCTGTGCTGGTTGCTTGCTTAGTTTGTTTTTGTTTTTGTTTTTTTTTTATTCAGTTGTTGATAGTTGTGAATTTGCTGTCATTTTAATGGTCATAGTTTTGATCTTGTTCGTAAATAAGGCCCTTTAATATTTCATATAATAAGGGCTTGGTGATGATGAACTCCTTTGGCTTTACCTTGTCTGGGGAGCACTTTATCTGCCCTTCCATTCTAAATGATAGCTTTGCTGGATAGAGCAATCTAGGTTGTACGTTCTTGCTTTTCATCACTTTGAATAGTTTTTTTCATCACTTTAAGTACTTTTTGCCAGTCCCCTCTAGCCTGCAAAGTTTCTTTTGAGAAATCTGCCTGCAGTCTTATCAGAACTCCTTTGTAGGTAACTCTCTTTCCTTTCTCTTGCTGCTTTTGTGATTCTCTTTTTATCTTTAACCTTTGGCATTTTCATTATGATGTGTCTTAGTGTGGATGGTCCACTTTGGGTCCAACTTGTTTGGGACTCTGAGTATTTCCTGGACTTGTATGTCTTATTTCCTTTGCCCAGTTAGGGAAGTTTTCTTTATTTTTTCAAACAAGTTTTTACCTCTTGCTCTTCCTCTTCTCTTTCTGGTATCCCTATGATTCAGACATTGGCACTTTTGGAAATGTCCCAGAGTTATCTTATTCTCTCCTCTTTTTTTTTTGAATTCTTGTTTCGTCATTTTGTTCTGGTTGAGTGTTTATTTCTTCCTGTGTTCCAAATCATTGATTTGAACCCCAGCTTCCTCCCCTTCACTGTTGGTTCCTTGTGGGTTTTTCTTTATTTCACTTAGTGTAGCCTTCATATCTCCCCTCTGCTACTGCCGTACTCAGTGAGTTCTCTGAGTGTCCGTATCACCAGTGCTTTAAACTCAGCATCTGATAGGTTGGCTATCTCCATTTTGTTTAATTCTTTTTCTGGTATTTTGTTCTCTTCTTTCATTTGAGCCATATTTCTTTGTCTCCGCGATTTGACAGCTTCCCTGTGTTTGTTTCTGTGTATTAGGTAGAGCTACTGTGACTCCCTGTCTTGGCACACCTGTTACATTTTATGGGGCAGAACCTTAGATAATCACCAGGGCTGGACAACTTGCTTCACTGTGTTGTCGCTCTGTATGTGGGGGAAAGGTCAGAGAGGAGACAGTGCTGCTGCCTGGCTGCTGGAGGCTTACTCGGCACTCACCCCGTTTCCAATCACTTCACCCACTTCCTGTATGTGACTGGCGCCATTCTAGCTGTTGCCCTGGTGGTGGTTCCCTGTGTGGGTGGGTTTGCATACATTCTAGAACTGTGTGTGGGCTCTTTAAACAGACTCTCCTGAGAGACTGGCAGTTTCTTCTGCCGCCCCAACCCCCACTGCTTTTTACAGCCAGAAGTTAGGAGGTTTTATTTTCCAGGCATGAACCCTGGGCTGTGCAGTTTGACCTGGGGCTGGGATCGCTCCCCAAGTATCCCTCCCGATTTTTATCCACCATACGTGTGAATGTGGACCTCCCGTTCTGTGGGCTGCCACTGCCTTACAGCTGCCACACAATGTTCTCTTCCCACTGGCTCCCTGTCTCCGCCCCTCCTACCCATGTGGATCAGTATGGCTTCTTTAACTCCTTGGTTGTCAGACTTCCATATAGTTGTGTTTTCTGGCAGTTCTGACTGTTTTTTTGTTTTGAGGTTAGTTGTGGTCCTTCTTATGGCTGTGCAAGGAGGTGGAGTGTGTCTGCCTACTCCTCCATCTTGACTGGGAGTTGGCCTTTTATTTTTAACCTGTCATACTTCTCCCCACCTCATAACCTGTTTTCTTCTTAATTCGGGAGGGCCTAAAATGAGCAGCTTGAGAGACTAGTGTAGCTGCCTTACACATTAAGCCATGAAAGAAGAATGGCATCAGCACAACTTTTCCATGTGAGAAGAGTCCTGGAAGGAAGAGAGCCTGAGGTCAGCGATCTAGTTGGACGTCGAACTGATACTAGACAGTCATATAATCATTTTTCAGAGCACTGGCTCTCATTCCCTTGAGAATCTGGGGGGAAAAATCACTGACCCTCTTTCCAGAGAAATGATTGTATGTAAACACTTCCTACAGTTTCAGGAGTCACTGTGTACTTATTTCTGAACTTTATCCACTAGCCTATCCTCAGTGCCCTCCGCAGATCTGCTGACCTCAGACTAAGAAACTGATGGATAATCCTGAAACCTCAGGGTTTGAGTACTTCTTCAGAGTTGTGTAGTTCAATCCTTTATTTTGATGATGGTCCTGAGAAGTTCTGTGGGTTGCAATTTCAGAAAAACCAGGGCACCAGGGCACATTAAGGCTGTGCGTAGATTTAATTGAATTTCCTAATAGAAAAAAAATGACAGGCGTCAAAACTAGGTGTTGCTTACATACTATCGAGTAGTTCCATACTTCTTTTGAATATTTTAATATTCCATATTGTTAAATATTCTGTGTACCTCACAGCATTTTATTTTTTATTCTGCTGTTTACACTTTGGCCATAAAGATGCAAGAGTTGGCCAGTTGGTGGGTCCGGTCTGTCTCCCTTGCAGGCCAGGGCCATGAGTGTGTGTGGTCAGAGGCCCTCCCCAGGACCCTGGCCTGTGTTCTGTGCCACTCGCAGATACACACACGGTTCGCTCACAGCCAGCACCCTGCCAGATGGTATGACATCCCCGCTCATGAAGAAAAAGTGTCCTCTCCCACCCTGCCCCTCCCCAAAGGAAGGGAGTAACGAAAGGAGATTGAAAACCAGTACAGAAGGCCTTGAGTAGTTTCTTTTGCTCGTGTGTGTGCCCGTTTTTAACATGGATTACTAAAACACTACTTACTGAGATCCCTTACTGTATAAAAAATGAGAAAGGTCTTAACTTCTATTCTCTAAATACTCAATGATATAAAGTAAAACAGTGGATAACTATGGAATTTCATTTTTAAAATAATTCCTGATAAAGTATGTTCATTCAGTTCATTGGACTTGTTAGCTTTTTTGCAATTAAAACCGTTTTGTTTCTAACATATATTAACATGGTGATTATAATAAAAACTATGATTTTGTTGGTCACAACTAAAATATTTAGTTCACATGGGATTTTTTTCTTTCGTTTTGATTCTTCTCTAGAAAACAGATTTTTCGTATCAACCTGGAGACGCCTTCAATGTGATCTGTCCCAACAGCGACTCTGAGGTACAAAGCCTACTCCAAAGACTGCAGCTCACAGACCAAAGGGAACACTATGTCCTCTTGGATATTAAAACAGACACCAAGAAGAAAGGTATGGCCCTGATCTTTAAGGTGTCCTTGGGCTAGTACACCCAAGGTGCGAGCGCACCTTCCCCGCCAGGCTCCCATCGGGCACCAGCGGGTCAGCTGTGTGTCAGCTGAGGAACATAGGCGCTGGCTGGTGTTGCTGGGCTCGAGCTTTACATTAGTTACGCTGAGTGAGATGATGATGGATTTTATGCTTATTGGACACTTAACTGACATTAAAAGGGAATGTAACTGGTCTTAGAGAAGCGTGTTGGTTAGTTGGGGTGATTTATTTGCTTTTTGAAGTTAGCATTTTGTTTCTAAGGTCACATATGAAAATGCCGTACAAGAAAAACTTACTTTGTTAACCTTTTTAAAAAGTTCTTTTCCTCTTATGTTTATTATAGCATATTATTTCTTATGTAATATAAATAATTGCTTTTTTATAATTAAAGGAAGTTTTTTCTTTTTATTTGCTTAGAGTCTTGAACTTTAGCTTAGGCAGCTCTAAAAATTTTTTCTTTTTTTGAAACTTTTTAACATTTTTAAAATTTATTGATTTTCATGGGGGTGAGGGGAAGAGAGAGAGGGAGAGACAGAGAGAGATGTTAGTTTGTTGTTCCACTTACTTAATACATTCATTGGTTGATTCTCGTATGTGCCCTCACTGGGGATTGAACCCACAGCCTTGGCTTATCAGGACGACAGTCCAGCCAACAGAGCTACCGGCCAGGGCCTAAAATTCTTTTTGAGAATTACTTGGGATGTTAACAGACCACTGCCACCTTTGGCTTTTGGTTCCTTAGTTTCAAATAATTTTCCTCTTTTATTTGGCCTAGGTTTGGTTGTTATAGCTATTGAATTTATAGTTCTTTTTTGTTGTTGTTGTAAAATGGGCTTTTCTGCTGTATTTATTTTGAGAAATTTTTTTGACAGAATAAACAATGTCATAAATCATGCCGTACTTTGATAACACTATTATGTAAAGCATTACTACCACTTGTGTTTTTAGCAGTGCAAAACATTGTACTCTTTATTTTCTGTGTCATGCATGCCTTCTTGTCTACTTGAAAAGGAGCAGCCTTGCCCCAGCATATACCTGAGAGATGTTCCCTCGAGTTCATTCTTACCTGGTGCCTTGAAATACGAGCAGTTCCTAAAAAGGTATTTTTCTTTCTTCTTTGGGAAACTGCTTACAGATATGGTCAGCCTGTGTTGGATTTATCAAATACACCTGGTATCTGCCCTTTGAAGTCTTAGAAAATATGATCTTCACAACTTGTTTTCAAAATTAGTTCCCAAGACTGTGTGGCATCTTTATAACTGTCCTAAACAAATATTTTTATGTTGTGTTTACATTTAAACTTCATATGTTCTGTTGAAGTAAGACTTCTTAAATAGGGCTTTTTGTTAGTCCTACTTTTACTGGACATTAATTTGATGTAGCACATTACTTAGTGATGAAAGTGACCCTGGTGTTATACAACTATACATTGACACCTTGTCTCTAATGACTGACAAGAAATGAGAGTGTAGGTTCCCTCCCCACTTGTGGCCTGTTTAATGTTGTTAAGCTCCCCTTTATGTAAAACTACAGAATTATTTATTGTTAAGTCAGAGTTTATCAGGAAATATTGAAAGATTTTGGTAGGCTGTATTGATGTTTAGGTAAATTTGGAGATGGAACTGTCCACTAGATGTCAGTATTCGGCCAGAGTTATATTTAAAAACAGAAGTTGTAACTGATTTATTCTAACCATGTTCCTCAAACGGATGCGGAGGAGTAAAACTTTCCATCCTATGCTTTGCCAAACATATATGGCCAATGAGCATAAACAGTGCTATTATTAGGCCACCCTACACGATGCAGTTTTTATTCTGTTTTATTAATGTGTTTATTGTATTTGTTGCATTTGGAAAGCAAGATACTTTGAGAGAGGCTAAGTCCTACATATATGAGAAAATTTAGAATTGTGATGAAAGCTTCATGATTAAATTAAATACATTCAAAATTTTGGTTTAATTCTACCATTTAAAAAAATTTCATAAAGTATATATATATTTTTCTTACTACAAAAGTAATATGCTCATTGTAAAAATTACAGACATAAAAGTAGCTAACTCAAGAAGCAAAAGTCCTTTATAATCAGACCCTCAGAGTTAATGCTCTAATTTAGTTTTGCTTTAAATAAAAATGAGGTCTTATAGTATACGTACCATTCTGTTACCTGTTTTTTTTTTTTGTTTTTTTACTTAAGAAGAAATCAATGGTTTGTGTATCTCAGCATGGAAAGATATCAGAGATAAAATAATAGATGCCATGGGCACTCCGTAATTAAGTTGTTGATTGAATCATGGACAGTTGGTTCCTTGCAGTTTTTCACTATTAAAAAAAACCAAGGGGAACATTCTTGTACTATATTCATTTTTGCACACCTGTTTGAAGTATTTTTTTAAAATAAATTTCTTAGAGTAGAATTGCTGCTTTAAAAATACTTGCATTTCAAATTTTAGTAATTTTTATCAGCATGTTCTCTGCAAGCAGTGCAGCATATCCTATTAGTACCATAAAACTTCTATAATTCTAAAGTGAAAAGTAATTTAGAAGTTTACAGTTGTTGCTGTTGTACTGTAATTTAGGAAATTTTGTTGACTTGAGAAATTGATACCAAGTGTTATTGGTAAACTTTTTAACCTTACCATAGATCCCTGCGGAGACTTGGATGTTTATTCGTTCCACAGCCTTTCCCAGGTGCTTGTTGTGTGTTGGGCACTGTGAGAAAGCCATGTAATGTGTTCGTCTCTGGCTCATTTAGGCAGGGTTCATAGCTAAGCCCGTGGAAGCCTGCGACCCGCACAAGAGCAGCAGCCTGCTCTGCCCTGCTGAGGGAATCCAGAACACACACCGTCTGGGCCATGGGATAAAAGCAGCAGCACCCATTAATGTTTCGGGTAGCATTTGATGCAAATAACTTGCCGAAGTGCTTTCATCCTAAATAACCTTGAGTAATAGGAGCTGTATTTGTTAGAGAATAGATAAGCTTGGAATTGCATTGGACCCCAAATCATTAGCATGTTTGGTCCTTTGTTCAAGAGTCTGGACTTGGGTCAGTCTTTGAGATTTGGAATTCAGGACTTTGTTTTGCTTTATTTGTTCATATTCTCCTGTTTCTACAATGAACCTGAGTGACTAAGTGTCCGGGTACTGCAGGGTGTTTGATGTTCTGGCCCTTCCTGTCCTTTTGGTCGTCAGTCCCATGCCCACATTTCCCCACACCCATCTGAACTGCATGTGGTCCCCATGCCTTCATACAGCTGTGCCATCTGCTTAGCTATTCTTCATTCCCCTTGTTTCATGTGGCCAACCTTTAGCTCAGTCTTGCATTCTGGGAAGCCCCCAGCACCCTGCATGTGCCCCTGTTGGGGGAGCTACATTCTTGCACACTAATTACTCCTTGACCTCTGTTGCTCTCAGGAGCCCGTGAACCCTTATGGGCAATGTAGCTGTCATTTTGTCCTCAGTGCCTCACCCACCCAGTGGGTGCTTATCACATCAAAAGCAGTTAACAGTTGCCAAGTACCAGTAAATGTAGACATCTAGATTGTAATCATCCACTGAGGCAAGAAGAGTATTGTGTAGTGAGACAAAACATTGAGTTAAGAGACTTTTTGATCACTCAGATACACATGATGTGTAATTTGAGATCATACTTATGGCTCAGGAGGTGAGTTCAGGATATAGGAAAGGTGAGCAAAAATACAACATACAAGTGGGTTTTTCTAACAGACTGACATTGAAGCAAATAGCAAAGTAAATTCTCTTTTCATGACCGCAGTTTTGCTTGTATAATCGGGCACATCCCCAGGTAGACACTAACACATGGTCTAATAGCTCTAACCACAGAGCACATGATAATTTAAGTCTGTTTCCTTTACTTTGGCCACAGGCATTTCTGCGAGCCCTTGTGGACTGTACCAGTGATGGTGCTGAAAAGCGAAGGCTGCAGGAGCTGTGCAGCAGACAGGGAGTGACCGATTACAACCATTTTCTAAGAGATGCCCGTACTGGCGTGTTAGACCTTCTGCTCGCTTTCCCATCCTGCCAGCCACCGCTCAGCCTCTTGCTCGGTAAGTGGTCACGGTCATGGTCCCTGAGCTCCAGGGTTGCTCTTTGTGCTGAAGAATAGTGGCTGCTGTCATATCATCCGGCCTGTGAATTCTCTGCGGGCATTCGGGAACACATCTAAATGAGCTGCGAGCAGCGGGCCAACATCTTACAGTTTGTCTTCTGGGTGCCTCGACATCTGAACTGCCTTCTAGAAGGCAGAAAGAACCCCTCTTCCAAGCTTTTTTGTTTCCTTGTTTCTTCTGCCACTGTCATTTTCTTTCTTAACATAGCCAGTCTTGCTCAGCATTCAGCATCTATCCTGTTAATTTTACTATTTTTCAGAAGGTATTTTTCCAAATTTTATCTAATATTCTAAGAAAAAAATGATTTTTTTCAAAGATAATCAACATCACATTTAATTGGTGGAGGTGTGCACTTAACAGATTGTATGCAAGTCCAGATTTAGGGTTCTTCAAGAGCAAAAGGGGATTCTCCTATTGTATCTGTACTAAGGACCATGGGGCTCTCTAATCTGGGGAGAGACCTGTCACAAAACATTCATTTTTGTTGATCCTATTTTTGTTCATACTGTCTCAGGGTTCTCAGACTCCCAAGAGAAGAGGATTTAAGATCCTCCTTGAGGAACTGGTTCAGGGGAGAGGTAGGGCTTTCAGTAGAGTCTTAGTGGCTATGAGAATTGTAATGATTTTTAAATTTGTATTACTTTCCTGTGCTTGTAATTTGTCATCTCCACTCTGTTTAATAATAAGTAGTAAAATTTCTAAAATTTGCATTTGTCTTTGGTGACAGGAAAGTGTGTATTGTACTTTTTATTGTTGAGCCAGCAAAGTCTTTTGACGCTCACAGTGAACAGCTGTAGCTCCCTCCTTTGTAAGTCAGGCCTTGCTCTCCTTTTCATTTCTTAGCATTTTGCTCTCTTTCCTCTTTCTCCTCAGAGGGGTGAAAAAGTGTCACCAGGTAAGACTGCTCTTCCCTGCTTTCCTGTATTCACAGGAACATTCCTGCCATTTTTATTTGAGTCTTTTAGGCTAATAGAGGGCTTGGAATAACATTCAGAACATGTGCAGGGAAGTGATGTAAAGTCTTGTGAAGCTGTCAATCATGGAAGAGTATGTTTCTTTTCATGAATTTTCTATTAATTTTTAAAACTTTTATGTATCATTTATTACAGTTATGTAAAAAATTTAATCAAGACATTGAGACATTAAAATTTGAATTATTTTGCCATTTCTTTAAGAAAACAGTATACCTGAAGCTTAGTACTGAGTTGTGTATGAAGTCTTTTTTTTATATTTATTAAAATTAAACCATTTACAAAGATCTTTTCAAATTTCACTAAATACTGTATTTTGCCATGTATAATGCCCTCCTGTATATAATGCTCACCCGCATTTTTGGCCTAAACTTTCAGGAAAAAAATCTTTTGTTTTAATTTTTAATTCAGTTATTATATTTAGCTACTTGTTTTTTATATTATAAAGAAATTTCAGCATTTCTTTTGAACATATTATGGTACAAGAAATTTTATGTGACAAGTAATTACAAAACACAAGAACAGATACAAGATACCTCAGGGTACTACCCATGTATGATGCGCATCCTTCTTTTTCCCTCAAAAATTTGGGCCAAAAAGTGCGCATTATACATGGCAAAACACGGTAACTTACAAATATGACATTGAAAATCTTTTGCTGTGTATAATACCCTCTTGTAAATATGATACTGAAAATTATTACAGACATGACATTGAAAAATTCCAAAGCTCTTTGGTGGACAATTAGATATTCAAATATTGATTTCTTAATCTGTTTTAAAAGCACCTGTGTATCTTGAACTCATTGGGTTCCTGGATAACTTGATTTAAAAATGCCCATCTACCCCCCCTTTTTTTTTGTTACTATCATATATATAAAAGAAATAAAAATATTTCAAGCCTCAATACCCATAATTCTTAAAATAGAGGTCTTTAATCTTTTGGGGTCATGATCTTATTTCAAAGCTGAAAACCCTCTCTCTGAACACTCTTCCCCAGAAAACTGTGCGCACACACACACAAATTTAATGGGTTTCTTGACCCTGAAGCCCACTCATGCACCTTATTACGTAGCATCCTTTAGTTTCAGAGACCAGCTGTGAGGTAGAAATACTGATTTCAGATTAAAGAAATGCAGTATGTCTGGTTTACTTTAGGAATTTGGAAAAAATATTCAATAGTATTTTACTTAGATATGGTGAATTTACATGTGCTTCAAAATAGGATTTAAAACTAAAACATAAGTTAGTTTGAATAAATAAGAATCAAATGAGACCTTGACCTTTTTACCCCTTATATATGATTTATTTTCAGTAGCCATGAGTTAATAATCACTTATTTTTTTTCTAGAACATCTTCCTAAGCTTCAACCCAGACCATATTCATGTGCAAGGTACTGATATTTATTAACCTGATATGTAGCACCTTCCTCCCAAAATGTTATGGAAGTCCACCTTCCAAATCTTTAGTAGCTACACATCCATTCAGTGAAAACTTACCCAATTTGTGGAGAAGTCTCAAGCATAATAAGGAATGAAGCAGACCAGTGTCGTAACTCCTGCCCTCCAGGATTTCATAGAGTAGGGAACCTTCAGGGGCTTCCACGCTGCAGACCATGCTCCCACTTTGGGCAGCAACTCTCCAGGTTCTGCCATGATTGGTATGCTCGGTAGCCTTCACTGTAGGGGAGGAAGGCTGGGGAGGGAGGGGAAGGTGTACAAGCCTTACCGTGCCTAGTCTTGAAGGCAAACAGGTCATTAGAAACTTCCCTAAGTGATACTAGGAAATGAGGGCAGGGCAGGGGGCTTTTAAGTAGCAACAGAGCTCTTGGCTCTGGGAGGTAGGAGGAACATTAGAGCCATCAGGAAAAACAGGGTGGGGTGAAAGTAGGTTTATAGTTGTTCCTAGGAAAATAATACAGTAATAAGTAAAAACACAAGAATGAACTTTGTGTTTTGTTGCTCATAACTATAAACCTACTTTTGCCCCACTCTGGATTTTCACTACAATAAAAATGGGTTAGTTTAGCCTAAGTGTATTAGCCCTAACAGAGTTTTAAAATGCGTGTGTGTCTTTGCAGCTCAAACCTAGCTCACCCAGGGAAGCTTTGCTTTGTTTTTAACGTTGTGGAGTTTTCGTCCAACACCGCGTCAGTGGTTCGGCGGAGAGGTGTGTGCACAGGCTGGCTGGCCACATTGGTGGAGTCACTTCTTCAGCCGAATACGCGTGCGTCCCATGCAGACAGCAGGAAAGCCCTGGCTCCGGAGGTACTAGCAGTGTGCCGTTTGGTGTCATTGAAATCACGCTCTTTGCTGATTAGAAAAAACATGTAGTCTCCCTGAAGTGTCCATCACCCTGAGATTACTGAAAGGAGAAGGTACTGGAATTTTTAAATCCCTGTTAGAAAGTCAGGAAAACATTACTTACACTCTCTTCAGTGGTCCATGCATTTTGTAACTGTGTGAAGCATGATTTTTATATAATACAGTCTTTTCTCTTTTGCTTGTCATGTTCATAGAAAGAAGACATTTTCTGTTAATATTTTTGGTAGATTGGCACAGAAAGAGTCACGTGAATATTGAAAACTGCCTCATTTTATGTGTAGGCCATGAACTATATCCAAAATAAGTCCTTTTTGAATGGCAGTCAGTTGACAACCGAAGACTGAATTTATGTCCTTCAGTTTGGGTAGCAGGGTTTTCACTTGCCCCTCTTTCTTCCCTTTTCTCAGAGCCGTGGTGCATAGATTCTGAAGTGGTGCTGCTAGAAGGCATTGCGGGGGGATCACTTTTAAAACACACAGAATAAAAATGTTATTTGATTTTTTTAAAACAAACTGTGGACACATTTATATCTGGACTTAGTGACATCTTTTATATTTTGAAACAGCACTCTGCAAAATCTCGTTCAAGATCACATGCATAAGCAACAATTTAAAGTTGACCCTCCCCATCCATAAGAATGACTGAAATTAAAAAAACAAACAAAAAAAACTTCAGGATTTATTGTGAAGTTTTCTTTCTCCATGGTACTGAAGAAATGAATGTGTCATTTGTAGTGTTATCTTTTGATTGGTTTGGTTGGTATAAGTTATTGGAATTAAAAAGACCACGGCCCTTAGAGGGAACTAAGACCTCTGGTATATACTTGGGAGGGCTTTGCAGGAAGACTGGTGCTTGAAATTGCCCTTTGACTTGGTATTTTCTCAACCTGTTGCCTGAAACAGATGCGCTTTACTCTGTGTGTATGTGCCTTTCCCGTCCATTTCTCTCCTCCCTCCTCCATACTCCTAGATTTATTATGTCGCTACAAAACATTGATAACCTGGGAAAATTATTTTTCGAAAAGAAATATTGTAGTGTTGATGTAAAAATATTATGTCACTTCATGATCATATAATATGAGATGATCTCCAGAAAGTTAAAAGAATAAAAATATGACTGTAATGTATCACAAACACTAAGCAGGGGCATCTTTCCCATATTCTTTCTTTGCCCCTGCCTTTTCCTCCGTCTTTCCTTCCCTGCTTTAAGATTTTTATTGACTACCCAGTATGCAGAAGTCAGAGGTGCACATAGAAGGGATACAATTTAAAACTGTCTAAAGTTTCACGGTGCTTAGTAGTACCGTATTTTATTAGGAAGTGTAGAGAATGTTAAGGGCACGATCCACCACAGGCCCTCCCCCAAACTGGTAGGTAGTACAATTGTTCACATCTCCCCCTGCCCCCACCCTCCTACTTCCCAATGGAATAGACATCCCCTCCCATTGGCATTTAGCCTCCACCAATGATACTGGAGCAGACAGGGTATGTACCACATCAGAGCAGAAGCCCTGGGCCTGAGGGCGTGGTATGGCTCACCTCCCTCAGTCTCTCCCTCTGACATAAGGACAAGATCATCCAGGCCAGGCCTGCTCCTTGGACTTGGACTCCAAGTGAAGGAGATTCAGGAGGAGAACCTAGCTGCCACCTTTAAGGAGAGCCGAAAGTCAGTATGCGTTGCTGTAATCCACCTGAGATGTACTGCAGCACAAGGCGACTGCTCTTCAGGTCTCCGTGCAGTCCCAAACAGAGATCAGGCTTTCATTAGCAGTTCAGGGCCATACCCATCGTGTCCTGTCTTACTTTGCTTCATAGGCTTAATCACCTGTCACCCTAGGGATATGTGCTTATTGATAGTCTTTTCTATCCACTAGAATGTAAGTCCCATGAAGATGGATTTGGTTTTTCTCCATTCTCTATTTCTAGTGCTTTCCAAGTTGAATACCTTGAATAAAATTGTTAAATCAGTGAATCAAGTGAATAGGCTAATGTGATATTAATTACAGTCTCATTCCATAATGAGAACAATGATTTGACACAAGTCTGCCAATTCTTCACTTAAAAAGTAAGTCCCATTAATGAACTTCATGTGATTTTTCCTTTCCTTAAAGGTTGAAATACATAGTTACCAGCATGGATTGTAGAGCAGATTCCTATCATTCCTAACTCTCAGTATCACCCAGCATAATTTATTCATGTGGCAAAGTGAAACTGGAAAGAAATATCAATATATTTACAAATTGATTTCTTGTAAGTAACCCTAGCATATGAGTTAGAAGAAAAACCTTTTGAAACTTTAGTGAACAGATTTTATCTTCATCACTTAACTCTTAGTTTAGCACAAACAAATACCTGGAACCCAGAACACCTTAATTTCCCACTCAGCTGCCTACTTTTCACATGAAATTTTTTCACACCATCTTGATGTTAGTTTTTATTGTTCTGTATACACAAACATAAAGAGTCATGTGTTCATTTTTTTTCTGCATTTCTCCAAAATATATGTAATGGGTTGTGTACTGGGAAACATCTTTTTCATGGAACTAGAAAAAGAGTGGTTATATGTCAGTATTCTACCTCAGAAATATTGTGCCTTTCATTTTTAAAACACCATTGATTTGAATGGAAAAGAAAAATTTGTAAAATATACTTGTTTGTTTCTCCATAGTGACAAACATGTTCATAGTTTCAATAAGATGTTATGCTGCTATTTAAATTTTGTTGTTTCTTTCAGGAGCATTTGTGCTTTCTGATTTCTTTAGCAAAGATCATCTTGGTTATATTCTTTTTAGATTTTTCTTTCATATTATAACTGTTGGTTTAATGTTCCAGATATCCATCTCTCCTCGAACAACAAATTCTTTTCACTTACCAAGTGACCCTGCAGCCCCCATCATCATGGTGGGCCCGGGAACAGGCATAGCGCCCTTCCTGGGTTTCCTGCAGCACAGGTGTGTGCTGTCTTTGGCTGGTGAGCACACGGATCCCTTGTGATCCTGGGCGGGAATAGAACAGAGGACTTTTTTGTTTCTTCAGTGGTTTTTAGGATATTGGACTTTAGTTGTAAAATTTTTTATTTTAAAATATTATTATTAAATGTGTGATAGCATAACATAACTTGGCACCACAGAAAAAGTAAATACGCTTTCTTCTAGAGGTTTTGCTTCGTGCTACAACTTCCCTTTTTACTGCAGTACTTCCTCCATGGCTGCAGTGCAGCCGGAAATGTAGGTAGCTGAGGACAAATTCGCAACAGGGCTTTACGCACTGATGGTGTGCAGGCTGTCCCATCTATCCCTTAAGTAGATAAAATTGCTGGCGACAGATCCAGTTATACCGTAAGTTTCAAAGTGAGGCCCCACATACCAGTAATTTTCAGTAGAATGATATTAATAGATGTATCTTTGTATCAGGACAGAACCGTTTGATGTAGAATAAATAAAATTGTGCTTCTCTCCTCATTTGTGAAATAATGAACAGTTTTTATGTACTGTTCCCCAGATAGTGGAATAATAACATCTTTTGAACATAGTCTTTCTGTTGTTTTGTTTTAGCCTTTTTCCCTTAAAAAAATGGAAGAGTAGTGACAGACACACTCACTGTGTCTCATCAGTGTATCTACAGCAGACAGTTCTACCTCTCAAAATCCTGTGCCACTTTTCCATTGCATTAATTGAGAGTTAATTTTATTCATAAAATTGTTATTAATATTGAATATAGAAATCAGTCCAGGTTTAACTGTGTGGTATTTTGCATTTTTCCTGCTATTAAGGTGTCATATAGAGCTCACAGGTGTCTACAGCTCATGGAGATGCTTGCTTATTATAGTGTCTGTGGGAGGGACCAAGGCACCCTGTGGAGAGTAGAATGTTAATTTGGTGAATGAACTTCCAAGGGCTGCAAAGATAGGTTTTACAGGCCTTTCTTTCTGGGTTTGTTGGTGGTACAGTATTTCCATCAAAGAGAGAGGTGGGTTGTACATATTACTTGTATTAAACATCTCAACTTTCTTTTTTACTTAGAGAGAAACTCCAAGAACAACACCCAGATGAACATTTTGGGGCGATGTGGCTGTTTTTTGGCTGCAGACATCAGGAGAGGGATTACTTATTCAGGTACTCACAATTCCAGTGTTGTCAGACTCAATCATGGGTGTACAGTTCTCATCACAGACTTTTAGAACTTTAAAGTACAAACCTTCCAGTGACCCACTGTATACTGTATTTCAGAGAAGAGCTTAGACATTTCCAGAAGCATGGAATCCTAACTCACCTGAAGGTTTCCTTCTCAAGAGAGACTCCTGTGGTGGAGGAGGAAGCCCCAGTGAAGTATGTGCAAGACAACATCCAGCTTCACGGCAAGCAGGTGGCAAGGCTTCTTCTTCATGAAAATGGCCATATTTACGTGTGTGGGTAAGTGACAGTCATGCGCAGGTGTGAGGTAGTGGAGGCGGGGAGTGATATTTATTAAAGGGTCAGGGGCAAGTCAGTTAATAATAATCCAGACATGTAGGGATGAGAGATTCAGTTCTTAAGTACAGGAAAAGAAATACCAGTTGTGAAATGACTTTAACATACATTTTACTATAAGAGTCAAGTCACATTCAGTTCCTGAGATGCTACGGTTCTGTTTAACAATTCTTTTATTTAACACACACTCAAGTGCCCACTGAGTGCTTTGGCACTGTTCAGATGTTGAGCGGTGTGAAGATAAAGAAGATACACTCCTTGTCCCCGATAGGCTGGGCAGGTAGCACATGACCAGATGCCTACAATATAACAAGTACTATTCTGGGGACTGCAGGGCACCTCACCCTTCCTGTAAATGAACAGAGCTGAGATGCGTCAGAGCATTTGGAGAAGAGCCAGGGACCCTCAGTAAGTGGGTCGTTAATGTGTATGTTCATGCACGTGTGTGTGCCCACGCAAATGAAGGTTTAGACACATCTGTAAGAGAGAGTTTGTTTCCCTTGGAATGCAAGTCCCACTATGTGCCTTGAGAATGGTAGAGGGAATGAGAGGGGAGCGGGAGCACGATAGGGAGGTATTTGGACAGCTCCCAGGACGTGGACACTGAGGGATTTTAAACTGTGACCAGCGTGGTCGGCCATGCACATTAGAATGGCCACTTTGTGAAAGCCTGGTGTCAGGGGAGTGATAGGTGACTGGGGCTGGGTGACCTTTCCTGAGAAATGGAAGCAGGACTAAAGTACAGTGATAAGGCATCAGTGGGAATTAGACTCCTGAATTAAGGAGGATTTGGTAAAAATTTGTTTCTCTAATATTGCTACTATTATTTCTTTTATCTAGAGATGCTAAGAATATGGCCAAGGATGTACATGATACCCTTGTGGAAATAATAAGCAAAGAGGCTGGAGTTGATAAACTGGAAGCAATGAAAACTTTGGTTACTTTAAAAGAAGAAAAACGCTATCTTCAGGATATTTGGTCATAAAATCAGAAAATGAAGAGAATTAGGGGTTTTTGTTTATTTTTGGCAGAAAGTACTAAAAGACAACTTTGAAGCTTCAGACTTTCAATTTTTAAAATGAAAAACAAAATTAACTTCTCTTAGAGGAGGTAGGATGAGGAGTGGATCACCTGATGGTGTAGCAAACGTCTGGTTCCATTTTCCATATCCCCCCACCTCCCCAAACCCCATCCTGTGGCTCGGAAGCCCCCTGAGTTGACGTGCAGCCCTCACTTCTTTTCCAGCGCCCCCAGGAGTCACGTCTGCGTCCTGGGGGGTGTTTGGCCAGATCACAGGGAGTCTGTGTCTTTACCTATTGGGGGGCTTCCCACTGTGAGGTGTGGGCACCAGGGTCCACCAGGCAGAGAGTTAAATATGTGAACTCATGTTACCAGTTTTTTTAATGTAAAAATAATTTATCACTCTTAGTGAAATATACCATAAAAATTTTGTTGAAATTACACTGTATAATATATCTGAGCATATGGGTAATTTATCAAATGTTTATTTTAATACCAAAACTATATTTCTGATAAAAATATTTTCAAATAATGCTTACAGGGAATTTTTTTAATGATTATAGAAATATGAAATATATTTTGAAATTCTACTCTGGCATATGATTGATATATCACAATTTAGATTTATTTATCACAATTACTTTTTTACATCACAGTTTCAGAAATTAGGGAAATTTCCATTCAGTTTACAGATGTGAACAAATACATATTTTAGTAAAACCTACAGCCTTGTTCTCCTGCCTCTGCCTGCCCCCAGTCTTTCTGCTCCTTTTGGACTAAGTTTTAGTTTTTCCGGAGAACTAACTTACCCCATAATATCACTCCAGCTGTACCCAAGGCTTAAAATACCTACTTAAATTAATATCTTTGTATTTTTTAATTCCTACTACAGTTTGAATATTTATGTTCCCCAAAATACATATGTATACATCCTAACCTCCAGTGTAATGGTTTTAGGAGGTTAGGGCTTTTGAGAGGTGCTTGGGTCCAAGTGTGGAGCCCTCCTGAATGGGACCAGTGTCCTTGTGAAAGAGGCCGCACAGCCCCTAGCCCCTCCCCGACGCTGTAGTCCACAGTCCGCAGAAGGCCTTCACCACAGCCCGGTGTGCTAGCCTGCTGCTCTTGCACTCCCAGCCTCCAGAACTCGGTGAAACAAATTTCTCTTGTTATAAGGCACTCAGTGTCTGCTTTTGTTGGACAGCTAGGATGAACTAAGTTCCCAGTGACAATTTCTCTTAAAATTTGTCAAAAAGAAGGGTATGAGTTTGCTAAATTTCTTTTAGGCTCTAGGATATGTTGTATTTGTATTTGAAATTGGCGTTTAAAAAAACATGTCTGTGTCAAAGACCTCTGGTCTTCTGAAAAATAAAGATACGAAGGAAATTTAATCTTAAGGTTTGATAAAGGTTTATGGCTGTTCATTATATTATTCTCTAATCTTATTTGTATGATTTTACAACCAAAAATAAATCTAAAAAGACGTAAGGAAACATCATGCAAATGCTATGTTACATACATAATTAAATGTATATGTTGTATGTATCAGCCAAAATAGACCTAAGAGGATGACAGTATCTTTTATTGATAACTATAACAAGAAGATGTGACAATCAGGAAGTTGTGCCCACCTGCCAGTTGTAAATATGTGACCTGAAAACTGATCAACCCATAAAGAGAAACTGACAGAATAATCATGGCGGGCACTGGAACCAGACCGCGCCTCTCTTGTTTATGCAGAACATTCAGGTTGTACCAGATGGTGTTAAATGTCATGTGTCAGGTGAGTATTGATCAGCAGATGTTAGTGAAAATAGATCTCAGCCTAGATTCTACTACTTATTTATTTTTAGAGAGCGAAACATTGGCTTGTTCCACTTATTTATGCATTCAGTGGTCGATTCCTGTATGGGCCCTGATGGGAGATCGAACCTGCAACCTTGGGGCATTGGGACAACGTCCTAACCAATTGAGCTACCCAGCCAGGGCTACAGCATACTTATAACAGCAAATTATTAGGCACCAAAAAATTCCCAGAACCTATTCTGTAAGTTGAATGAAACTCCGGCACTCCAGCTCCTGCTCTTTAGGTAGTCTAGCTGCATCTGGCATGAAAAGTTTATTCAAAGGGGTTGTATTTCAGGGACGGGATTTTGTTCCTCATCCCCACCGTTAGCTGCCCTGCAAGCTGGTGGTGGGCACGGGGCTGTTGGGTTAAGCCTCCGGCACCACCCCAGGGCCTTTCTAGATTGACCTTGCTTATGTAGGGGCGGGGAGTACCTTTGAATTATTCTATCCAAACTTATCCTGAATACCACTAGTTTTACCAGTAAGAGACCTTTTACATCCTTAGTTACTCTAACAAGCCATTGTCAGACCCATTATTCTCAGTAACGGCCTTGCTGATCGATGATGAAACACAGAAAAGCTGTGGTCACTGTCAGTAATACAGCTCTCCTCATCCGAATGATACCCGCACCAAGAGGGTTCTTCACTCTGTAACCCACTTACATATATGTGTGGAATATACTAAATTGAATTACAGACACCATAATGCTGGGGCAGTAATCTGCTTAGCTGTAAACTATTAGATAAAAAATATATGAGAATTTGAACTTCACAATTAGCAAACTGGGTGATGTATATGTTACATCTACTAAACCAGGCACCCAGATTGGTTTTAAATATACTTGAAACAATTTTAATTGACCATAAAATCTCAACAAATGCCCTAAAAATGTGGCATTGTTCCCTGACCCTAATAGAATTCAAAATCAACTATAAAAAGCAACCCACGAAGGCCACAATGAAGGATTTTACATGCAAATGATTCATGGCACAAGGAGGAAATACAAGTAAATTACAGAATATTTAGCACTGAAAGTATTACATGTACACATGGGTTACAGTCAACACAAGACCCAGAGCGAAATCTCATTCGTCTCAGAATTTTGAGTGCCAGCGTTGCCAGGAGCTGTGCAGTGCTGTGGACGCAGCAGTGAACAAAGCAAAACACTTTGTTCTTGGGGAGCTTACATTATGTTGAGGGGAGGCAGTAAGTAAATTCAATCGTGATTTCTGAAAAGGTGATGACGGCTGAGGAGAAAGGCTGAAGGGGACTTGGTGTGCAGTGTTGGCGCGGCTAGGCAGCTTCAGACAGGGAACACCTCTCTTGAGAAGGGACGGACTTGAAGGAGCCAAAGGATCCAGCAGTGGTGTGTGTGTCTTCAGGCAGAAGGGGTTGTCAAAGGCCCTGAGGTAGGGCAGCGTCTGCTAAGTTTGAAGGAATGGAAATGAAATGGGGAGGTTAAAGATGCATGGCCTTGAGGTTTTTCCTCTAGGTGATGGGAAAGCCGTTTGGTCAGAAGAGTAACACTGAATACATCTGCAAGTGCTTTACTCTGGCTGTTGAGACACAGAGGAGTACCTATAGGTAGGGGCTGTATTCTTTTGTATGAAAAATTTGTCCCTTCTCCCAGCTTGTGTATTTTTTTATCAGTATGCACCGATGGGTACTTATTTAATACATTGGGTTATAATACAATGATGCATTCTTTTGTTGTCGCTCAAATAGTTCACCTTTGGCTACCGTCGAGGCCATTTTGCGTGACACCTGTGTACTGTGGATGTGCCTCTTGTTTTTGAACGCTTCCTTATTTTCCATCCCCCCAAGTGGCTCCAATATTTTGTATTTTGCCTGTCCCAGCATTATAATCAACCATGTCTCCAAAGAGCCCTAATTGCTTTTATAAGAGAACCCCAGACAATCACTCACTCATCTCTTTTTCCGTACTTACGATTTTGCCTCTTCTAGACCATGATATGGACCAGAACGATACAACAAGAGGGTAACTTTCGGGTGGGTACTCTCTCATTAACAAAATGTGTTTAAGATCCATCTGTGTGATTGTGTGAATCGTTAGCTGGTTCCGTTTTATTGCTAAGTAATATTCTGTTGTATGGCTATAACAACTTTATTCATTCACCTGTTGAAGGTAATCTTGGTTTCTTCTGATTTGGGTCAATTACAGTTAAGCTGCTATAAACATTTGTGTAGAGATGGCTACATGAACATAAATTTACAACTCACTTGAATAAATGCCCAGGTGTAGGATTTCTGGGTCGAATGCTAAGTTTTCCCTTTTCCTTTATTTAAAAAAAAAAAAATTCTAAGAAGCTTCCAAACTGCCTTCCCGAGCACCTTCCCCCACAATTTCTGTGTACTGATCTTCAGGGAACAATGTTAAAGTTTGAATTTCAGAATATGATTTTTAGGGTTGATTCTGACCATTTGTAATATTTTATTATCTGATTGGCTTGATTTAAAATTTCACTCCAGGAAAAAATAAATGGTTGAGAAAAAAATCACATACAGCTGAGAACAAAATCTGAGAAGCACCTCTTGTTCCCACGTTCACTTTCAGGTTGCAGTGACTTGGACACATTAAAGGAAGAGGCTGATGTATCATTGCGCCTTCGTGCGCTCAGAGCTTCATTGCGAGCGTGTCATATCAGGGAGCATGTTTTCCTCACGACACCTATCTTCTAAAGAAGTGTTCACCTATGAAGGGAGACCGAAAGGAAACAATAATTGTTTTCCAAATGTTAAAAAAGTCACCAGGAACAAAAATTTCAGGTAGTCACACAGAATAACAGAACTAAAATAACTTGTTTTATTTCTTTGTGCTTATCTGTATGATATCATTTCACATTTTTAAACTCCTGTTTAAATGCAGTATTTATATATTTTTTACTCTAATTTTTTTTTACTTTACATTTTTAACTGGTGTGATTATGTTTCCATATATCAAATTCAGTAAGAGGAAAATTTTCACGTTACTTTTCCTACCATTATTGTACATGTTTCATTATGTAATTACTACTGAAAGTAATTTTATCTCATGGAAGGGCGGTGGTACGCCATGATCTGCCAGGGGTCACTTCTTCCTTACAGCGTGCCCTCAGAGAGAGGAAGCAGCCCGGCCCAAAAGAGTAAATCCCAGGGTCGGAGAGAATGCAGAAAGAATATCATTAAAAAAACACAATGAAAGTTAAAGAAAAACATGTTTAAATGTTACCATTTTCTTAACATGTTATATCTTCTCCACTGTGTTAAAATACAGAAACTGGAATACAGAATGTCTAGCATATGACTATCATTCCTTTGCTTTCACTGTTTCTGTCATTTGAAAAAAAAAACAAGCCTTTCTTCATTGTTTAGTTTGGCACAGTACCTCAGAAGGACTGAGGGTGAGTGGTGGTTGCAGAAGGGATATTTTCAGTTTGCTGTCAAATATTAGTCAAAAATTGAGAAATTTCGTCAGGAAAGTCTTGTTTCCTTTAACTTGCAGCCTGGTCATTGTGGGTTACACCAACCCTGATGGAGCAGCCTGCCAGCTGGGAAAATCGAGGGACATCGGGATCGCTCACGTCACGCACACACCTCGAGTCTTCCGTGGGCGGCGTGAGCTGGCGCCCACTTGGGGGACTGTTAGATCCGGAGTTTGGTGACAGCTCATGTCAACACCATGCCATATATTGCAAAGCAGACTGTCCAGTATTTTTTAAATCATGTTAAACTGAAGAGAAATGCATAATGTATTATTAATTACATGTTCATTTCTGAGCATTCATCCTTTTTAATTTCGATTTTCAGATATATATAACAACTGATTTTTGTTTGAAACCAGTGCCAAGGAAAAGTGCAATACTCCCTCACAAAAGGCATCTTTTATCCACCCCCCAACAGTGTATGAGGAACACACCTTAAAAATTCTTGGAGACCTCATGGGTCCTTATGGCTTCAAATTCTTTTCACAACACAGCCACACTTCGGCCTGGGTTTCCTGAAGAGGCCACACACGCGCCTTCACTCTGACAGCACAAGAGGAGACTTAATTGCATAGTATTTCTTTAGTGATTAATCATGAAGTTAATGACGTGTACAAGGTGCACTTCCAATTCTTTTTATCCAAAAATAAACCCTACAGCATTTTGAGTTCGAGGATCTAGTTAAACCCAGGAGGGGCGAGACTTCATGATAGCCCCCTCTCCTGACCTGTTTGCCTTCACGACAAGAACTCAGGTAGGCAGGCTTTGTGAAAGGCTGTGTCACGTCGTCTACCTTTGGGGAAAATTATTAAATCTTTATCAGTATCAGAAACTGGGTAAGGGGTTTAACCCAAATACGTAGGAATTTTGATGATGGTCCATTAGATGAGTGAGCACAGGTAAAGTGCTTAGGGCTATGCCCGTTACGAAATAAGGATCTAAAATGCGCTCGCGTTTATTACGAATTCTCCTCTTGCTACTGTGACTACCGCTTCTCCCGTTGTTCCTGGAGAACCATCATCTGTGAGTGGGTGTACTCTGAATTCCAGAGGAGTGTTTGGCGCATGGCAAGGTCATTTCTATGTTTCTAGTTCCCCTGGCAAGTCCCCATCACTGTGCCGTTCCAGGACACGCCTCTGTCTCCACGGTCCTTGATTCAATAGCAGTTAACTCAGCACCTTTCACCAGCTTTAATTCACTTTCCCGAGGTTAACAGGTAAGGGGAGAGGGTTCAGAAAAGGTCTAAATCATGTTTCTATTTTTCCAGATGGATGACTCGAACAAAAGAGCGTGACTTCATTGTGTATAAGAGCCGCTAAATTCTGCCTTTATTTCGGAACATAGCTATAGGTTGATGTTTTTTTTTTCCTTCAGTATTTTTCAAGGGGAAGTGAGACAGTTGTACTTTGTTTGAAAGAAGTTTCTTTCATATGCGCTACCATCACAAGATGAGGGACACTTTGCCACATAAACACTGCCTTTTTTCATTTGCACCCTTATTTAATAGCAATGACAAATAGAATGGCTGGAGTTACGGCTGGTTATTGTTTACCTGGCTTTTTGCCTTCTTCATGATCGAAAGGGATTTGATTGGGCAGGGTCTCATTTAGAGATGGACCGGAATAATCCAGAGGTTGAACGTGACTTGATCCAATAAAATTTGGAAACACACTGCTAGTTAGGCACCACCGGGGGTCCCCTAGCAAGTCTCTGGTGTGCTTGAATAATTTCAGACCCAGTGCCCAGCGCTCGTTACAATTCTACGGGACAAAGTTGTTGAATATTAAACCTAAAAGATCAAAGGAAAAGTAAAGGGAGATGCGTCTTGCCCACTGTCTCCCCAGAATATCAGGTTTGCAGTTGTACTTGTTGACTGAGTGAAGCATTAGTAGCCAGAACTCCAAATAGTGCCCCAAGTGAGCAATGAATGCCCTGACTCTTTAAAAAATTCAAAGGGGGCTCGAATGAGGCTCCGTGTCCCCTTCCAAGGCTCCAAAGCTAACCGAAGCTGAATTCCCAAGCCAGTTCAAACAGCACGAGAACCCTACGTCTCTCGGTTTCCCTTATGTGGTCACTAACTGGCACTGTCCGGGGAGACGTGTCCTTTGGTGGAAGAAGATGAACCAAAGCACAGAGCGTGGGTAAGCATAAGCCTTTAATCAGAAGGCCAGAGCCTGGGACCACACCCTTCGAGCGCTCTGTCTTGGGGGAGAAAGGGCGAGTTTTTACAAAGCCTCGGCAAGTCGGGCAGCTTACATTTAGCTTGTTTCTGAATAGTGGACCAAAGACGGTTTGCAGAGGAAAGGGATTTTTCTGGGGTTTTATCAGCCTTTGATCAGGTAATTTAGGGTTAGCAAGAAGAGGTGGGAAAGAAGAGCAGCGGGGCCACGACACAAAGGCTAATAAAACAGAAGCGGCCCCCAGGTCAGGCTGACGGCTGTCTCTCTCTGAGATGGGCCCCGAGCCGGCACTCAAGGACAGGGCCGCGTCCGGCGTCCGGGGGGAGCCGGCACGTCCTACCGATGGCAGCAAGGACTCATGTCTGGAACCTGGGAAGGTGAGAGTCCAAGGAGGGATCCTGACGTTCCCTGGCCACCCTCCCTGCTCCTTTACATCTAATGGTGCCGCCCCAGGGCATCCTCCTAGCCCCGGGGGAGGAATCCTCCACTTTCAGTGCTGGGCTGTGGGAAAATACTAGCTCTGCGACCTTTCCCAAACCCTCAGCGCCGCTTGGCTGGGAAAACCGGACGGTCAGAGGGAAGGGTCACTAGAGGCTGGACGACAACTGGCAGAGCACGCCTGCAGAAGGCAGAGCAGCCGCGGGAGCAGGGGCATTCCCGAGAGCCTCGGCTGTAAGGCTGGGAGCTGTGTGCTCGCAGTTTAATGTGCATATGTATACGTCCGTCCATTTATCACCCACCCGCTCATCATCCGTCATTCACCCAGCCAGCCAGCCATCCATTATCCATCTGTCCATCCATCCACTTACCCACCCATCATCTATTTATCATCCATCCACCCAACAAATGCACATTGAGTAACTGCTACAAACCTGCTCCTTGATGGGTTCTCCTCAAGGAACGCACAATCTTGTGAGAAAGATAATGTATAAATCGATAAATAATTGAAAAAATAGTTGGTAAGTAACTAATTAGGTAAGTCACAATGCAGTGTGCTACTAACTGTTGGAAGTGTTGACAACGTGTACCCCTGGTATCTCTTCAGTCACTTCTAATGCCACACCCAAGTCTCGATTTGTACTCCAGCAACGCAAAACTGCTTGTACCTACTGAGAACGACACTACACTTTCACGTTTCTTTGCCTTTAATAACACTGTACCTGGTGTTTGGAATGACCGCCCCTCCCATTCCCCATCTCTGCTTGTCTGTTTGTCCAACTTCTCTCTGTCCCTCAAGCCGCAGGTCAGGGGCAGCCTGCTTGGGGTAGCTGATCCCAGCTCGGTGGGTCCTTGGCTGAGGTAACCTCTGCATCCTCTCACCACCCCCCAGTAGCTGGTGACCCTCTGGGTTGGCATTATTCACAGGATGCCTCCTCACTGCTGACCTGGACCGTATCACTGCATCTTTCTTCACCCTGTGAATAGTGCACGGTAGGCTATCCAAACACGTTTGCTGGTAAACTGAATGAAAGAAGACAGATCAAGTAGCTGACTGCCCACTTTCCCTCCATTCAGCAGTTACCGTTCGGTATTCAAGTGTGTGTCTGGTCCCTGGGGCGGGGAGCCAGGGCACTGCTGGGAGTGAGTGACACCCTCACAGCAGCCGCTACCCTCTAGAGCTTCCACTTGGGCCCATGTCAGGGCAGCACATGTAGCTGCAGACTGGGTGGTGTGAGGCTCCAGGTGGAAGAACCTCTGACTGTGGGAAGGTCAGGTGGAAGGAAGTGAGGAAGGTGACAGGGCACCCCCTCAGAGCTGTGGCAGGAGGACCGCAGACCAGACAGAGGAGCCTACCGGGCTGTGTCAGCAGGCAGAGCCCTGTCCGGAAAGACAGAGGCTCTTGTCACTGTTTACATTACCCTGCAGGTGTCTGAAATCCCGAGGGACTGAAAGGCCAGGCCCCAGACAAATGGAAGAAAGAGATGGAGGCAGAAACAAGGGAATAGGAATGCAAAGCAGAGCAATTTGCAAACGGTGCTAGCTGAAACTGGGGAGGCAATGGAAGTTCTCCGCTTTCCACTAATCCTGGAAGCCGCGGTTCCCTCGGCTTTTAGAATTTAGCCCTGAGGGCAATGCAGGTGGAGATAGCGGCAGCATCCGGGTCTGGAGGTGTTGCCTTTGAACCTCACGTGTGGGAGTGACTTAGGGCTGGATTCTGTGACAAATGCCCGCATAAACCTCACAGTTGCAACAGCTGTGTTCTCTCCACATCCCCCGAAAGCCTTTGTGTGGGGAGTCTGTTGTGAATCTGGGCGCAGAGATCCAGGTCAGGCATCTTTAGGTGAGGTCACTTACAAATCAGCGGTGTAAGTATCCATGGAAAAGTGAATTGGGACAGATACTGTTTGAAATGACTCGGGCGTTAGTGTGCCTCGGCCTCCCGGTGCTGCACGACTGTAGAAAGATTATGAACGTGCACATTTAAGCTTTTATTCGGAGAGACACTGTGGAACGTAAAACCTCGAATTGCAGTGCTGGTTCCAAGTGGGCTATCTCACTGCCTTGGCAAGTCATTAAATCCCCCTCGGAGTCTCCGGCCCTCTTCCGTAGATTGCTTCCCTCCTCCGATACAGGCTATGGTATTTCTGCTCCTTAGTGTGTAGGTTATACAAGCTCGAACTATAACTTTGAACCAAAGGAAAAAAAACACCAGTAAATGTTGTATTGAGACAAAAAAGATACATGATATTGTTTTTGAAATTGTGAAATTCTAAGCAAATACCTGCGTTCTTACTGCTGATACGCAGTAAGATGGATTTTTATAGTTTATTGACTATGTTTACACGATCTTAAGAATGAAGTCTTTCCTTTAATCATTTAACAATATTGGGTTAAGCTTCCTTCCTTATGTGATTTTAGACAGAAAAGGAGAGTCACTTTCTCCAAGAGATTTGATATATTTAGAAAAAGGGAAACCCTTCATGACTCTTATTTTAGTGAAGAGGAGGCTCCTCACGCCTCAGGCTCTTCCCAAAGAACTGCGACACGTGCTGTGTGCCAGCTGGAGGCACAGCACCCTACGCGACTCCACACACACCTGTGGTAGGACCCTGGTGTGAAACAAAGGAAAGGCCGATCTGTGGAAAATGCAAGTTTTAACTCGATTCCTCACTGTTACCCTTATCCCTTTGTCTGTAGTGAAAATGATATTATTCTAGAGAGGCTTATTAGCTTTACCTTATCAACAGCTCAGTAAGATATGGGGTCAGAACTGTAAGAGTATTTCTTTTCTATTTAAACATGATCTACTTTAATTCTCCTTGTCTAAGTAAGTACAGGTGAGAACACATTTCTGGACTCCTGAAATGGTGTTTCATCCTTGGGTGCTGAAACATGAGACCTGTCTTCTCACTGGCATCTTGAATGTGGGTTTCACATGTGACATTGCAAAGTGCGCGAATGAGCTCCCGAAGAGGAACTTTCTTTGTTCTGGCAACTTCCTTTGAGATCTGCACTGGTTTCCCCCGCAGGGGTGGGACAGCGTAGCTTTGATGAAACGAAGGAGCTGAGGCAGGAACGTGGGCACACCACTGGCAAGCACTGTCCAGGGTTCAACAGCTGGAATTTACCAGGAATTTGGCACAAGCTGAGGGCTTTGGCTGAGGCTGGTGCTGCGGTTTCATCTGGAGGCACTGGGCAGCTTCCTCCCCCTCCTCTCAAGGAACCCCTGACCCAAAACAGCCATGTAAACAAGCAAATCAACAAAACATGAAGTGAAAACACCAGCACCTACGGACTATATGTTTTATCATAAAACAAGCTTCTAGAACTTTAAGCCATGTAAAAATAAAAACATTCAGGTATTTAAAGAAGGTTTAATGTCAGCATCCTTCCATAGACTGTTCTTCCAGAAATATCTGTGGCAAGATCCAGTCCATAGAAGAGAAGAGGTAAGTGTCTTCCTTCAGCTGTCTACATATTTTCTGATAAGTTCCCATCCTCTCTCTTATAAATTGTTTCTTCTTCTGGTGGCCAAGATTAACAGACTTAAAACACTCCATGGACCCCAAACACCTTGTGTGTTAATTACACATATGCCAATATTAAATACTTGACATCTAGGTAACACTTCAGTCTAAATTTCTGAGGAGGGAAATGGGATCGAAACATTTGTGAACATTTACATCACAGGTCCTTGTCAGTCAATGTAAGTCCCCAGCCCTCTGGGTGACTTAATTACAACGGGGCATGCGGTTTGGCCTACATCCAAGAAGGAATCTTTAAACTTTCTACCACTCTCGATGACAAAACAACAACAACAACAACAACAACAAAACTGAACAACAAAAACCAAAAAAAAACCACACTCTCAGGTTCAAGTCCACTATCAGTTTGGACATTTTAGTCTGTGCCATTCATGTGCCATGAAAAGGACTTGTCTATATCACAAACATGCCGGGATAGGAGGGGCTGACTGTGAGCAATGGATATTCTCCCAGCCGGTTCTCTCTGAGTTAGGAGGTAAGAGTTCTTCAAGGACCTTGAGCTCCTAGGATGACATGGGGCTAAGCCCACTCCTATCCTAAAATGCTGCTTCTGTGTGGTTGAGCCAGCTGTGCCAAATGGCTGCACAACCCAGAAGCATGCCTTGTGGTGATACTGATTAAACATATAGAAACTTTAACTCTTTAGGCTGTTTAAAACATCACCAGAGGCAGGTGAAAGATTGGGTGGATCTCATTTTAGGGCTGATAGGTTAAAAAAGCAGCTGTCTAACAACAATGCTTTCAGGTTCTTAAGGAGACAATATAATCTTTTTTCTTTGGTTTGTTAAGACATCAGTTAGACTTTGCACAGAAAATCAGCCACCTACCAACTGGGGGATTTTCATGCTAGCTTACTGACCAATAACAGGAAAAAAGTATGTTCAAAGCAAAGAGTCACACTAAGCAAATTCAAAAGAGATTTCACAGGCACTATTTTTTCCCCTTATGTAGAAAAATGTGAGTCTGTTGAAATTTTTCAACTTAGAGAACTATTTTTAGTTGCATGAGACACAGGACTATAAAATCCTCATAAAGATGTCAGTGGCCCCCAGCCTTTCCTGGGCACCTGTAGGAATGATTCATCTGACTAATGACAAAGTATCTGCATGTGGATAGAGTCATACATCTTCCACGCGTTATAATAAAATATGTTATTGGTACAGCAGAAAGTACTTACTGCGTTGGCCAAAAAGTCCATTTAGTTTTTTCTGTAAAATAAAAGACATTTTTCATTTTCACCAATAACGTTATTGATTTGGATATTTTGAGTATGTCAGCTATCTCCCACTATTGGCTTCTAGTGAGGAGAGGCCAGGGGTGCTGCTAAATATCTTCCAATGCATGAGACAGCCCCACAGCAAAGAATTATTTGGTCAAAATTCAATAGTACCAAGAAACTTTGCAAACCACTTTTGACATGTTCGATCAGTCACAGCACCTTCTCCATATACTGCACAAATCTATTTTTGTATTTCAGCTGCATTTTTACCTTTCTTAAAATAATAAAGCATAACATGCCAAAAACATGTGTATTCTTCCATCTCCAATATTAAAATGGCTGTACAAAAATTCACCAACTTCGATAAGTTTTTTTCAATGCACACTGATATGACAACTGTCACAATGCAATCTAACAAAATTGTTTAGAATAAAGTTAAAGATACCTAAGTGCTAGTAGAGCCATTGTATGGAAAAAACATAATGGACCTTTTGGCCAACCCAATACATCCATATCTGGCATTGACCCTAAGGAGTTCAAACCCTAAAATACCAAGAAATGTCAACACTCTGAAATCCGTGCTAAGGTACCTGCATCACAGCTTTGGAGCTACAGTAAAACCTGTGGTGGTTGCTGCTGGATTGTCCTCAGGTGCTTTATCTAACTGTCCCCTGTTGGGAGCTAGCCAGGCCTAGAGGCTTCAGACAAAATCAGGAAGAGCAAAAGATTTATGAAGTCTTTCTGCTTGGTTAAACCATTGGCCAGATAATAAAGAAGTGAAAAACTGGATGGCAGAAGTGGGTGATACCTGTGGAATGGTCTAGGAACATCCACCTGGATCATCTAGTCCCTGTTGCTGAACACACCGGATGCCTGCGGTGGGAATGTTGTGTCGTTTGGAGCCTCAGTGCAGGCAGGCGTGTGTTGGTTGTGTTCACAGTGCACTAAGGCGAGGCAACCTCAGCGCATGTCCGTCCACCTCGGAAAGAGGATCCACCTCTCAGGGCTCCTGGTCCCCAGAGCACGGTGTCCGGTAACAGCAAAGGGGCACAGCTTAGAGGGAGAAGTCAGGGTTTAGGGACAGTTGAAGGGTACTCAGCTCTACTGTGGATCGCAGGTGAGGCGAAAGCAGCTTCCTTAGGAAAGGGGCGTGGGTGGTTAAAGTGCAAATACCCCAGGACCTGGGTGTGGGGACAGACCTGCAGGTCTCCTTTCCTAGAGAGCCCAGGATCCTTGCCGCGCATCCGCCGGGTGCCCAGCAGCGCCCACTTCCCCAGCTGAGCCGAGCCTCTCTGCAGACTGCCTCTCTGTGTGGATGCCACCGCACCAACCCTCGGTCTCCTCACTTCCCGAGGACTGAATAGTTCGGAAAGGGAAATGGGGTACTGGGGCAAGGGGAAAAGAGGGAAAAGACCCGAAGAGGAAGAGGAGAGGAAAGCGGAACCGACATTGTTTTGATCGGTGTGATCTCCGCGGAGTTGAGTACCTCCATCCTCTGTCTACACCTACTAAACCCAGGGACCACCAGCAATCCCACCAGATCATCTCGTAGCCCGCACCCTTCTTAACACCTGCACAGCCAACCACATCAGAAAACGATGACTATGACTCGGTGGAGGCCAACAAGGTAAGAGTGGGCAGCTACTGCTGTAGCCAGGTATGCAAAGAAGGCAGGGAGACCCTGGAGCTATTGGCAAAACCAGTGGTGGCAGTGTAGGTGACAACATGGGAACATAGTAAAGAGCCCCACGCCCCCTCAATATAAACTGCCTTTTTAGCTTTGTTTGGCCAAACATGGCATATGGCCTTGGGTAACAGATTCTAAAGGAACAAGGGGAATACAAGAAATGAAGACCGGTCCGATGCTGGGCAGTTGTCTAACATCCAGCTACATCTATCTCAGCTCCAGATTGGAAGACTTCTGCGTGGGAAGATGTGTTGCGGTGCAAATCTGAGCGAGAAAGCGCCGGCCGGCCAGTATGCAGCTGGTTGCAAGGTGGAGGAAAAGCGTGTCACTTTAGGCGCTGTCCCCTAGATGGCGCGCTGAGACAAGGTTTGCATTATTTTCAAAGACACTTGCAAATCTTTTTCAAATACAGTTAAAGTTGTACATTTTTGGTGCGAGGCGGTGCATTTTGTATTTTTCCCCCAATGGGAAGTTAAACCACTAGTTTTTAAAGAAGATATTTTGTGTGGATGGATGGCCACTCTCCTTCTTGTCCCCAAAATGAAGGGGCGGGAGGGGAGGCAACTTTGGACCTGACTGATCTGTGTCACCTTGGGAAAGCTGCTCATGCCCTCTGAACTTCCATTTCTCCATCTATAATTGGAGATTATAAAGTCTTGGAGAGTGTTTTGATGCCCTCCTCTCTCTACCCCTGTCATTTTCCTGGGTAATTGAAGTTTCTTCCAACCAGTTTCCTTTTACTCCTGGGGCCCCTGATTCTACCAGGCCTTCACCTGGGGCAGGCAGAGAGCAGGGGAGTCTCATCATTGTGAGTCAATAACATGCCTCTCACGGTCCCTGAGAACTGAGCTCCCACAGCGTGAGGAGGAGGAAGTGAACTCATTGTACATGGAGTGCCCACATTCCTGTATCTAAAATATGCTGGGGAGCTCTTGAGGGCATTCCACATGAATTTTTGAAACAATCAAAATGAGGCTCCTGTAAAAGTGATTACAGCATGAGGACTGCATGGTCACTGTTACCTTAGGCACCGGGACTCCCTTTGCTCCATCCTCAGTGCTCCCTTGGGGTACCAGAGCCTCTGGAGATAATCAGAAATCTAATGCAATTGGCATTAAAGCTTCACCTACATCTTTGTGTGGCTTCACAGCTCCTTTCTTTTTATTGCTGGATGAGATCCCATTGTCTGGATGCACCACAGTCTGTTTACCCATTCACCTACTACTGATAGCCATCTTGATTGCTTCCAGTTTTTAGTGATTATGAAAAAAAGCTCCTATAAACTTCTGTGTGTCAGTTTTTGCCCAGTGAGAAATTTTAAAATCGGATGAGAAAAACTTATAAGCATGATCGCTAGATAATATGGTATAGCTTTGTGTAGCTTTGTAAAAACCTGGTACATGGTCTTCCAAAGTGGCTGTATGACTTTTCATCCCCAGCAGCAATGAACGAGAGCTCCCGGAGGTTGACATTCTTGCTAGTGATTGGAATTGTGAATTTTTCGGAGTTTAGCTGTCCTCATGGGTATGTCATGGTTGTTATCTTTTTAAATTATTATTTAACAGAGAAACAAGAGGTTCCAAATAATTTCGGCTATTAGCTGAGTACCTCCCCCCACCCCCACCCCCCCGGCTGTGGGGAGCCTGATTCTCTATTACTGCGTGTGGCTGTTGCATTTGTGCCCGTTCTGCGCCTCCACGCCCCTCACCGTCCCACAAGCCTTCACGCGTGGGCTTTCGCAGGGGCGTCTGCCACTTCACAGGGACCTCTATCACACAACAACTCTTCCACAGGCTGAGATATTTGTGATTCCTGCTAAAACCTTCTGGGAGCACTTGTCAGATTTTTCATTTCAGTGTGACATGTTTTATTGTCTTTTGTTTTCTCTTTTTTCTTTTACTACAAGACGCACACTTAGAAATTAATGCTTTTAAGCTGCATCAAGCAATTTAATTCTGCCATAGGAACCTGATATCAAATGACAATAATCACAGTTTAATTTCTAGGGTTATTTCTGGGTTTGGTTGAAGTTTGGCTGGTTTTCATTAGGAAATTGGCTTCAGTCTCGCCTTTAAATTCTTTGGAAATGATACCAAGTGTTGTTCAGGGTCCTTTCTCTAGACTAGACTGGTCACCCTCTATCAACCCTACAGTGCACCAACATTTTACAGGAAGGAGAAAATCATGGCACCCCCACACGCTGCACATGTGGTCTTCCCAACATAACTCTGCAGGTGAGCGGCTTTGATGACACCGAGGACTTTGCCACCCCTGGATGGACTCAGTGAATCTGAGGGGCCCTGGGGGCGCTGGGTCAGGCTTAGCCACATGAGATCACCAGACTGGGGCATTTCCTTACTCGCTTGCCCATCTCACTTTAGACATGTTTCTCTGCTACAGCTTCTGGAAACTTACCTGGGGCATCTGAACTTCCCTTACCTTTCCGGAACGTTTCACTTAGCCTGCTTAAGTAGATTCAGACTAGAATTGGCATTAATACTGGGAAAATAAAGAAGATTCCTTGTGTGTGTTTGTGTATGTGTGTATGGGGAGGGGCAGAGATTCTCAAGAAATGGAAGAGGAATTGGCAGTGAGTAGGTATGGGGTGTCCCAGCTGTTGGGAAGCTTTGGTCCTTAGCAAGGCTTAGTTCACATGGTCAATCCAGGGAAATCCAGAGGTCTGGCCCCATTGTCTCAGCGTAATGCCCAAGAGAAAGGAAGCAAATGTAGAAAAAGTTCAGACAAGTAGGTGACCCTAAAAATACAGGGACCTGGACACTCCCACGCTGGGTGTTATGGAGGGCGCCTGTGGGGACCCATGATCTGTATAGGTCTGAACCTTGGACTCTGCCAGGATCAACTGCTCAGAATGCAAGGAAGGTGCCCTGATTTTCTTTTTTATCTGCAGAATGGTGAAAATCATGGGAATCAAAGTCTGTGTGGGTGAGTGTTTCCATAGGAGCCTTTGGTAATTACTGAATCAGGCTTCCTACAAAGTTATGGGCAAAGGCTCAGCTGGGGAAATTCCATGTCCCCAGGGGCTCCCTGGGGGATGCATTAGAGTGTAGCTGGCCATCAAAGGACATATAATTTTAAGAATATATTGTCTGCACTCAGCTAATCATTTTGTGTAAACACTTCTTTAAAGCACATTGAAGGTGCAGCCTTGATAGTAATGGAATTTGCAAATGTCCTGTTGCTGTTTTACAACATTCTCCTTGCTCTGAAAATTAATTATGAACATTTTTCCAACACTGTCAAACTGTTTTCTTATTACTTTTGCCACAAGGCCATCAACTCTCTTCAGCTGCAGGGTGGTGTTCATGCTGCATTAGGGTTTTCATTGTTACTGTTTTGTTTTATTTTTTGCCTGCATTTTTGAAGTACCTCCACTGCTTATACCCAAATCCAGCATTCCTATCTTAGTACAGGGCTCTGGGTACATAACAAATAACAATGAACGACGTCTACTTCAAAGCAGTCTTTCTTCTCTCATGTTCTCCTCAAGCCTCCAGTAATAAATTCTTATGTAAGGAGAGTATTCAAATGACACCCTTAAAATATTTCTTATCAGACTCTTTACTACTCTTTTTTTTTAAAGATTTTATTTACTTATTTTTACAGAGAAGGGAAGAGAGAGGGAAAGAACGAGATACATCAATGTGTGGTTGCCTCTCAAGTGCCCCCCACTGGGGACCTGGCCAGCAACCCAGGCCTGTGCCCTGACTGGGAATCAAACTCTGGTTCGCGGGCTGGCGCTCAGTCCACTGAGCTACACCAGCCAGGGCTCTTTGCTGTTCTTTTAAAGTGATCGCATTGGTCACGTGCAGTACACCCATTCATTCCCCATGTACTTGGCGATTTCTGTTCAGTGGATTATCTATGGCATTCTGACTCCCTTTTTCTCTGATCAGTGGTTGTGAAATGAGAGAACTATAATAACATTCCCTTCCTCCTGAGAAATGCACAAAAGTTAATATCAAATAACACACAGTACAGGACCATATAGGACAAAATGTTTGTAGGCCAGGCATTATTTTGGAAGTTATTTCTGCTGTGCTCCCCTTTTGAGAGCACTAATAATAATTGATTTATAATTGATTTAAGGGTGTTTTGTAACTCAATAAATACTGATCCAAGGCATTCAGTTTTTGTTTCAAAATTACAGAACTAAAGAAAATAAATTGCTTTAACCTTTGCTTCTTTTCTCTTTTGGATTTTGAAAAACAATGAATGAGATATATTGTCCCTGTCTGATGGCCTATCTGCAAGGCTGCAGTGTTGGCAGTGATTTTTAAAGTGACAGTATTTCATACTCCTTTAAAAATGGACTTATATTAAAGGTGAATTATACATTTCTTTTGGCAGATGGAGCAAGGTTTTATTCAATTTTAATATAGGTTATTATCAGAAATTCAGTAGCAGAAGCAACAGGAATGAAGACCTGTTCTCTACTGCAAATATAATTCCCACAGCAAAGTGACTTAGGGCACCATAAAAACCCAATTCAGGGCTTGACACCAATTGTATAGTTTCTAGCAAAAAATCACCTCATACAGGCTTTTCTAAAGATCATATTGGCTCTGCCATTGAAAAAATTAAGCTTGTTACTCCTGATAAAAGTTGATATCAGATCTAATTCAGATAAACATAGTTTACTGTGGTGACAAGAATAAGCTAGCCAGTCCAGAACACTTTCAGATCAGAAAGGAGAAATGTATAAAATCCATCACACATTGCAAGTGGTGGAAGATCAGTCCACAGTAATTCTTAAACTAAAGTGTGGATCAGGTTAGATGCTGCATCCCAGGTCTCATAATTTAATCAGGGGCCAGAAGGTATATGTGCTCCCTCTCTTCTTCAACTACCTGGCAATTTAATCCTCTGTAACAGAAAACTTAAGATGGCTCAAACACTGGGAGGGAGAGCTGGAATCCAGAAAATCTCACTTCCCACTTTGTAAGTGTGGGTACTTTAATTTCCTTCTGATGAATACCAATTTGCTTGTACCTTGTTTAAGATGATGATTTGTCATTTCACTTGGATGTTATTGGTTCCAACTGTACGTAGAGGACCGATAGGATATACTTTAAATAAAATTGCTCTTAGAACTCCTTTCGATCTCAGGAATAGGAAGAGGACCAACACCACCCATTGTTACACTCCCCTGGAGACGTGGCACTAGAGGACATGGGGTGGCTCCTTCCGAATTTAGGCCAGCCTCAGCCTTCCAGAATCTGACATCCCTCTAATTTTTACATCTTCCAAAAACAAACAGACAGAGAAACAAACAAATCCCCACACCACTGCAGCTGTTGTTCTGTAGTAGGAATGTCAATGCAATGCCTAGAGAAATAAGATTTGTTACTGTTCCTCTTCAGGCAAATTCATTTATAGGAAAATCAGGCACATGCTGCTGTCAGTTGCCACAATATAGTAAGTGGCCCAGTGAGAACCGCCTAGAACATCATGTGATTCTTTTTTTCTGAAGTCAATTTCAAACTGCTTCACAAGTTTGCAAAAGCTGTCATTCTTAGCTTTGACTAAAATTAATGTTTTCCTGCTGAAGTTGATTGCTTGCCCCTTGCACCGTAACTGTTGCCCAACATTGGAACTGAACTTCAAGAACTTTAAAGGAAAGTACAGTATAAACTGTCCCTCTGAGCATCTAGATGCACCACGAAAAACTGCATCATCTGTAGAGACAATGCATAAACTTGGTCCACTGCAGGATTCCTTTATATGACATCATTGTTATAGCACTGGATATAACTTCTGAAGACATTATGAAATGTTAAATACCTCATTCTGTGTTAAACCCTGTTGCTTGTTTTGTGACACAAAATAAACCTATTTAGAATTGTTTAATTTTGTCATTGGACATTCCCAAAAGTCAGTTTCAAACCTTGGTAGAAGTACAGGAAATTACTGACCTCATGCCTCCCAAAAATTACCTTTAAGAAAATGCAGCCTACATTAATCACAATGGAGCTTTTATAGAATGAAATAGCATCACTTTCCCTTTTCATCTGAATGAGAGAATGGAGTTTAGGTTTTCCTGTTGGAATGTTCATGTATCGTTAGGTCATTGGACACACTATTCAGCTTCTCAGTTCTTACAGTCTTTATTATTATAGCCATTTGAAATCTTGTTGTTAGACATGAATGATAAAAATTTTCAAGTTAATTTGCTGATCTTAAATGTTCCCTTGAGAACTGTCCAGGTTCGTATCTGAGAAGATTGTTTAATAACATTTGACAGATACATTGTTTTTAAAAATCAGTTTAAAGGAGGAGTTGTGGCAGCCCTGGCAGGAACTCACTGCCTGTTGCACTGGATCACTTACCGGAGGTCACAGAAGGGGCAGATGGGGGGAGGGGCCATGCAACCAATCAGCAGAAACGAACCCACACCTGCTCCAGCCTCGACTCTGAGGAAAACAACACGTTTGTAAGATCAAATGAGCTATTATGACAGAAGTAAATATGGGCTCACTCACTGCCCTTAGTAAATTGCCAATTTCTATACCCCAAACCAATTCATTGTTTCGAAATTCAGAAAGAACGATCCTAAGTACTGCTAACAGTACAACAGTCTTCCTTTAGCAACTCCCCCGCCATCTCCATCTACCAATATTTTTCTGGGCAAAAATGAGAGAATCTTAATTATGTACTTTATAAATTGTATTATGGTGGTTTTACTTATGTTTTATATAAATAGTTTGCCTCATTCAATGCAGGTGAGAATTAAAAGAAATTCTACCATTTAGGAAATAATTTGATGGCATTTCTCTTTGCTTTGCCTCTAAGTCCCCTGTGTCCCCAGATGTGCAAACGCATGATTGCCACTTGAAGATCCATGTTAACCTCTAAGAAGCACATTCCTCAGAACAAGACTGCAGAGGACCCCCTGGCAAACCCCGTCACATGCCCCTGTGTGCTCTTCAGACCCTGCAGCTCCCTGAGTAGAGGCCTGGACAGGGCCAACCGGGTTCGTGATGGTTCTGCGATGTCTTGAACAGCTTTTACAAACCCTTCCACAGGCAAAAGGCAATGTGTGATAAGTAAAGCCAGTGAGGTGCAAGGAGCTGGTATCTAGTCCTGTTCATTGATTTATTAAATTATATTATACTAACCCTTTCTCCAGTGTACCATATTCCATTCTTCTTTGCATAAACAGGTTTTTCTTTTTGTTTTTAAACAGGCTTATTGAGATATACTTTTTACATCAGAAAATGATACATATTTAATGTAGACAATTTAATGAGTTTGGACATATGCTTGCATTGTGAAACTATCACCACAGTCAAGGTAATAAACTCATGTAAACCTCGTTTTGAGTGAACCACTATCGGTCAGCCTGGACACAGCTAGAAGATGCCCAAGAAAACCACTCTATATGTGGGTTCACTTATGTGAGAATTTGTTTTCAATAAACACTGTAAGTGTATTTTTTCTTTCTTATGATTTTCTTAGTAGCGTTTTCTTTTCTCCAGCTTAGTGTAAGAATGCAATATGTAATACATATAACATACAAAATGTGTTAATTTACTGTCTATGTTATCAGTAGGAAATTAGTAGTTACATTTCGGGGAGTCAAGCTTTCTATGTGGACTTTTAACTGGGGCGGTACATGTTCAAGGGTCAGCTGAAATATATGCAAATAAAAATGTGTGTGTAAATTTTTAGTTGATTGGGAACAATAAAGGATCCCCTTAATGTAGAGGCCAAACAACACCTCAAACTGCAAGGCAAGAAATGTTGAACTTTTGAAGAATTCCAATAATGGTTTACATTTTTCTGTTAGTTCATAAGGTGAGCTAGATGCAGTGTGTCTGGACACAATTTGCTTTCTTGGTTCTTGTTTTTCTGAAATGTCCTTTGCAATTATAGAAATCTATATTCTGAAATTGTGATGGCCTCACAAGATGCTGTTATACCTGAATCCTCTTCTTAGAATCTGCTTCATTTGTTCTAAATAAAATAAACCTGAAATACAACTTAAAATTTCCATCTGGATCTATCTGAAATATATAACAGAATTTTGCATTTAAAGTGTCTCCTTGAGCCCAGCTTGTGGAGAGTAGCAGAAATGATTGAATGTACTTACTGCATCACTGTAAATGTCTAACACAAAAGGAAATTGTTCTTAAAACAATATCTAAACCAGGTATATTTTTCTGGAATATACTTGATTTATTTTTTTCCCAACAGATAAGATAAAATCTGAAATTGCTTTTCTCTCAATTTGTTCTGCATAAATTTCCTTGTGGAAATATTTGAAGCTTTCACCTTAGCCCTTCTAACCACAGTGAGAACCAGGACATGATAAACCTAATTTGGGGGATTTAAAGTTCTTAAAATTGTGGCTACTGAAAGAATCACAGAGTAAGTCAAATTCAAAGATAATCCTTTGTAAAATTATTTTATACATGATACACAGAAATCATAAACTCTCATCTCTATCTGTGGTTCTCAACCGGGGTGATTTTGTAATGTCTGGAGGCATTTTTGGTTGTCAGATCTGGGGGGTGGGTTGTTACTGGCAACTAGTAGGCAAAACGTCCTCCAATGCCCCTCATAAAACAGAATTATCCAGCTTAAGGTATCGGTAGAGTTGCTATTGACAAACCCTAATTTATATTTTGAAAACTGCTCTTGATTTATGTATTTATATGTAAAAACATATATATTAAATACGTCTTAGTAGAACACAGAGGAAACTTAGCTGAAATGTGGTTTTTTAAAATGTTCATGTATATGGGCTTGATTATATTAGTAATTTATGAATGGGACAAATGATCCTGATTATGTCACAAAGTTACCTAAGGCTGACATGAGTTCTTTCTCTCTTTGCTAATTTAGGCAAGACGGGGGGGACAGCTTTGATGAGGTGACCCCTCAGCTAAGATTTAGCAAAGAGATGAGTGGGGAGTAGCCACAGCAGGAGGATGGGGAAAAGTGGGAGCAAAGTGGTCAGTGGATACACTGGGAAAAGTGCAGACATAAGAAGAAACAGGTGAAACACGACTTAGTTAAATATATTTAAAAAATCAGATTGATTTGAAGCAAGTTGCTTGATGTGGCAGTTTGGCCAAAGCAATGACAGGGTAAAAAATCAATTCCTCCCGTCACAGTTTATTTTTTTAATCTTAGTACTGATAGTTATAATTGCAACAGAAAATCATGTTTTAAACTTTTTAGCATCTTTAATTTCTTCATGAAATTAACTACAAGGTACAATAAGAGGTATAATGTAACACTCTGCACTTCTCACAACTGACTTCCCAAACCCAGAGGTACAAGAAATAGTTCACCCTCGTCATCTTTGAGTCAGATAAACAATCTTCAGCCTTGGTTGTTCGGGGGACTTCTCTCACCGGATCTCGCTTCTAAATGGTGCAAAGCTTCCATGGTCCAAATAAGGAATGGAAAATACCGTTGGTGCTCTGTCACCCAATAAAACCAGTTACAACTAAGACACCCATACACTGTGAAGCCTCCTGGTCTATTCAATGTTACAAGCTATGTTTAAACAGTGGGGGTCTTTGATGAGGCTAGGGTCCCACGAACGGGGGGGGTCACTTCTAAGAAACATGCACAGCCAGGGACCAACACAAAGTGACGTACAGTGCTTTTCTGCTCATTGGATTGAAGACATGCATTCATGAGCCCTGTCAAAACTTCTTTGAATAAGTATTGGAAAGAAAATGTGATTGTCAAAGAACGTTAAATCACTGAAAATGATCTATGACTTTTATTCTTTGCATTTCTCAATGGAATATAAAAACATTGCTATATAGGCCGAGAAATCTTAATTGGCTTTTTATTTGGTATTAAAGTATAGTTGGCATAAAATATTATATCGGTTGTAGTTGTACAACACAGTGATTTGACATTTACGTACCTTACAATGTGATCATCACACTAAGTCTGGTACATTTTTTTTTTAATAGAAAGAAAAAGACACTCTTTAGAAAAAGTCAAATGTCTGTTCTCTTTCCCTCTTTACTACAAATGCATTGCATATTTACGATGGAAGAGGCAGCAAACGCAGAGGGGTACAATACGACAAACTGATATCCTACCCCTACTGCCCAATGGTAGGAGCGAAGGCGGAGCGTATCAAGGAGCTGCTCGCCGGCAGACAGTTCCGCCCACGCTGCGAAGCATCGCTCCACATTTGATACCGTCTGTGAGTGACAGCTGACATTCGGTGAATGCTTATGTGTTCCTGGAATACGCTGCGTACTTTCATATGTATCAAATAATTTCATCTTCAGAATAACCTTTATGAATTATTGTTGTTGTCCCCATTTGGCAGAGTGCAAACCCGGTGCTCACGTGGTTTCCTAAACCTCTCGCTTCTCAGCGTGATGGTGGGAGCTCTGAAAGCATCTGGAAGATGTTTCCCTCTGACACAGGAGAGAAGACATAAGGACAAAGGAGAATAAAATCAGGATTTGACTCTAAAGCAGTTCATAGCTAATGGCTTCTTATTTTCAGTGAAATGAGCAGAAATCACATCTACAGTGAAAATGAGTGGTGGATGGAGGGGTGAACTCTTAGAGAAAAGTAATCGCCTCGTGAGGAACTGGAAAGTGCCCTAACGGGGGATGAAGGAGAAAACCCCAAAGTTGCTCTGAGGGAGGAACTGAAGGGAGAACCTGAGTCTGGAATGGCTGTCAGCAGCTGTCACTTCTCTCCAGCAGCCCAGGAATGGGCACTTGGCCTTGTCTGGCCTCAGTGGTGACCTTTCAAGGCAGGTAAGGAAGGTCCTCCGGGGGAGTGATTTATAGAGCCTCCGTGAAAATGAAATTAAGAAGGTGAGCCGAGAGACAGGTGATTGATTAACAGGCCAAGTGTCCCTCGGAGGGGGTGAGAGCCTGGAGAATGGGAAGAACCATTCGCAGTGGGCTGGGAGTGGACTGTGGTGCAGGGGGCGGGGCCAGGAGAGGGGAGTGCTGTCAAAGCAGAAGGTCTCAGACCTGGACTTTCGAGGTGGAGTCCGCTGGGTGATGGCACCATCTGAGCTGTGGCCATGCCATTTGAAGACAACAAATACCTGGAGGTAGACATTGCTGGGGTTGATAGTATGTCACTGATCAGACACAAATGTGGAGGCCCTAGTCATTCTGGTGCTGGCAAGGGGGGAGGTGGAGGTGGAAGGCTGAGCCAGGGTGGCATCCCTAACCAGGAGAAGGGCAATAAATTGACAACCCACAGCAATGCTCGAGAACAGAGAGAGTCGCACCAGGTGGCACCGGCACGGGGTACCCACAAGGGAAGTAGGAGCGAAGATGGTGCACATCACTGGAATTGCTCACTGGCGGGCAGGGAGAGGGAACTTCTCTTTCTTCCTCTGAGATGAAGATAGAAAGCACATGAAAAAAAGCAGCCTCCAGTTGAGCCTGAGGTTTCTGTAAAAGTGCAATGGCTGGGTGCGAGGTTAGAGAGGGTGAGAGGTTGCAGGAGATTCTGTGAGATAGAGCGGAGGCTGAAGAAGACAGTGGGGTGTCAGAAGATGGGACCTGGGTAGGGGAGATAATCGGGAAGGGTGGCTTTACGTAAGGACCCCACCGAGGCAGGCTTCCTTTGGCCCTCGTCCTGAGGGAGACAGGGAGGGGACAAACAGGATAAAAACCCACCCCAGGATTTTTCTTCTAGCCCATTCATTGCATACAGACTTCCAGTTGTTCTGTTTTTCTTTTGGAAAAAAAACGCAGTGCCTACTTCCTGAACGCCTTTGAGGAACCCAGTTAATTGTTTTGTTTTTCTAATTTATGTTCCAAAATCTTCCCCAGATGGAAGACAGCACATGGAAACATGCCGTGGAGCACTGGAAATCGGATTGGTGATCCCAAGGAAACACTGGGGCTTTCTGTATAATCCTTCCTCTAAAGAATTTAAAGTATTAAGTTGATCTACCCAGATGCTAAAAAATAAATAGAGAGATTTTAAGCCCGTTTTACACAACAAAACACAGAGATAGTTGAAAGCTTTTCCTAATTTTACTCAAGGTAAAATAGTATGCAGGTCTAGGTTGACATTATGAGACATATTAAAGGGTTTGTATTTATTTTTGCTTTTAAATGAAGTGGCTATGTTTTAGGAGTTTATCATAAATGTTTTAAACTGTGAGGTGCCATAAAACCTCATTATTTGTAGAATTTAAAAGTCTCAATTCAGAAATGATACGATATTGTGCACTCAGTACTAGTCAAAAAATCGAGTCCGTGTATCAGAATGTAATATCTTGTCTTTCTCCACTTTAACAATTGAGTCGGACTGTGGAAAATGCAGCTTCATTGTTTTCATCTAATGTTTCAAATATCATCAACTCCCGGTAGAAAACTCTTTAGCAAATTAGTCTGCCAGATCTAGAGATATGTCAAAACAGATGTTGGCATTTTCCTATTATATAAATGCTGTTCCAAAATGTTTATAGCCTTCCTTCCTTTCTCCCTCTGTTATCAGACAGGGGCCTGGCCCTCCGTGGCTCTGCCTAGGACCAGCTGTAGTGTGTGGGTATTTGACTTCATGTAGGAAAGATTTCACAGCACGAGTTCAGGTGATTATGAGGATACATTTACTAAAGCTGAGGGCAGTGAAACAAAGAAGGGCTTAGCATAGAAGAAGCAACAGAGTAGCCCAGGCTGGGCTCCCTTAGCTCACTGGGAAGTCAGAGAAGAGGGATCCTTGGGGACAGGCCCAGGGGGTTAGCCTGGGACAAGCTGTCAGTGGCGCATTGCTTAGAGGTTAGGAGACTCATGCCTGTGGGGAAAGAAGTGGAGGAAGAAGGGAAAAGGAATGGCTCCCCAGAGGGTCCTTTGTGTTGAGGTTTTTATCTCTTTCTTGCAGGTGGGAATCTTAGGGGAGGGTTTCAGTAGAATATTCATCAGCCCTCCGGGTGTGCCCTTTCAGGGTCAAGGTCTCCATTGAATGGTCAGTGCCAGGACAGGGCCTCCTGTTACTCTTGGAAGCTGATCTTGACATCTGCTCACCTGGTTTTGCTACTTTTCTGGACCTGGAGCTGAAATGCAACTGAGGCCTGGATATTATCACCGGGGAGGAAAGGGCAGGGGGAAAAGATTCCCCTGGTGGGGAGGTCCTTGTTTTCCCAGTTTTGTCCCCTGCCTGGAACTCAGGGGGTCTTCTGCCCTGGCGACCGTCTGCACCTGGCTGTAAGTTGGTCAGCTATGGCATTCAGCTCTCTAAGTTTCCCTATTCCATTTGTCAAGGAATTTTCCTAGTTTCTTACCTTTCTGTCTCTCCTTTCTTCCTTTCTCGCCCTCTCTCTTCCTCTCTCTCTCTCTCTCGCTCTTTCTTTTTTTTCTATGTGTTTTTTATAGAATTTAAGAGTTGATGCTAAATTATCTGCCTCTGGGGTTTTGACCAGATAGGAGGAAGGGGTGATAAAGCAAGATGGTACTGATCCTGGTAAGTAGTGGAAGGGAAACACAGGGATGTGGAGCTGAGTAGGGAAGAAACTCGCTGTAGGTAGGAGCTGGTGAGGATAAAACAGACATCCCATGAGTTCCCAGACACCAGGGTTCCCTGACATCGCCAAGTCTGTTTGGCTCCCACTGCTCCCCAGTGACCATTTTAGGGTTGTCTACTACATATTCCTCACAGTTTTTTATAGTGCTTCTTCTTCTAGCCCCACAATCCTTGCTCTCCTCCTCCCTCTCTTTTCCTTGCCAGGCCTCCTCACATTGGTATTCTGTGTTTAACCGAACAAAAGCATTTTTCGTAAGTTGATACAGTGCAGGAACTGTCTTATGGTCATAAGACAGGGGATGAAAAGTGAGGTTGCCTCGCATCCCTAGGAAGGCTCTCCTACTACTCGGGTCACGAGATACTGCCCAAGTGAGACTTGGTCCTCTCTGGGCATCCCCTCCCAGAAAGCTTCCAGGTGGGGCAGTTTCCATTTGTCTTTACTTGATTTGCATTTTTTTTTTGTGGTGGGAGGTGAAAGAGAGAAGATAGAACAGGAGGAGCCGTACACTGGAGGGCTTAAGTACCTTTGTCAAAAGACAAAACAATTCTTCTGTGGACAAGAAGCCTTAATTTCTACTTGATATAAGTTGTGGGGCTCCTTTCTTTTAAAAAAAAATTATGTGAAGCACAAATATGTAGAACAGTTGAGGGTGGAGCTGGTGTGGTGGACCTCGGGCACCGATCTGCTTTTCCTATGCTATTGCCCAAGGGCAGGATGCGCTGGCACCAGTCTTCGCCTGCATGTCAGGCTGCTGCTTTTGGAAGAAGCAGCACCCTGGGGACATTACTGGGAAGTGTAGACCGATCACAGACTCAGAGGCAATAATAAATACAGCACAACTGGGCGAAAAAAGGTTTTGTAATTATGGAGAGAGAAAGGAGAGATGATGGGTACATGGAGAGAATGAAAGGCCCCACAAGCAGGGACTGGAGCTTTTGTTAAGGACAGATCTTCTGTTGTTGCCAGTCGGCAAATGTCAGATTGCTAAACCTGGAGATCGGGATGTAGCAATGACTCTCAATGTTTAGAAAATAGCTGACTGTCTTGTTTGTCTCAAAACCCATCACTGTTAACTTTACAATTTAGTCTGGTTATTTTCTGGAAACTTTTCAGAAAATAAGTTTCAACAGTGTAATAAAATTGAAATGGGATTTGGGTAAAAGAAAATCCTGTTGTTGGACTGTATAAGAATTTTCGGAGCTTGTGAAGGTCATCCTTTGTGAGGGAATGCCAAAGTCATTTGGAACCAACAATGAGTTATTATCCAACCCAGGTGGAGATAGGATTTTCCTCACCTTGCCCAAGTTTAATTCCACTAGTATAAAAAAAAGATTAGATGTTTGGAACCTGGAGAGGAAGGGATTAGGAGCAAAAACCCAGGACATGTCCTAATTTTACATTCATCCTACCAGATTTGGACATTGACGTTTACAAAATTTTGACAGCCAGAGTAAAAAACTAAGTTAATATGTCTAACTTTCAAATGGATGCATTAAAAAAAGAAAAAAACCCAACAACTTGCCAATTTTTGTTTCTTTGGGGAAGATGATCATTGTATCTGATAAATTATATTGGATTCTCTCCTTTGTAATAGGATGGGTTTTGAGGAGAGAAACTATTTTTCTCTGGGGAAGCTGGTCTGTACTGCTTTTATATCACCTCCAAAGTACAGTGAACAATATATCCTAGAAGTAAGCCTTGTATTTTCCTGCAGCTCATTCTACTAACACTCAAAGAAGAGCTTTTAGAAAAAAAAATCAGAGAAAGTTCTGATACAAAAAGCTTTATCATCTAAAAATTCTATGAAAAAATGCCTAACATTCCTTAAGACAAATCATTTATTATAACAGAAGATTTTGCTAATCAGAATTTAAGAATGTTTAATGAACTTACGTTGAGGAAAGCATTTTGCTTTCCATGTTAAAATTACTATGGTTCATTGAATTATATGGTTAAAATGAAGAGTAAGGAAATTTTCAGGAGAATGACCTCCAGGTGTATGACTGATTAACATTCATTCATATGAAACTTTTGAGGTTCCTATGTATTCTCTTTCTTTAATACAACAGATACCAATTTTTAGTGTGAAGATAATACATTTATTTTGGACTCTAAGCAAACTAAAATATTTTTCAGTAGACTCACATGAAAGCTCATATATATATGCAAATTGCTTGGTTAGTGGACCTTCCAGTACTCATGGCAGTTATGAGTTTATGGGACCATCTCTCTGAGACAATGCCGAGAGAGTCCCAGTCTATGGGAAACTGCACTAACCTTGGATGCCTTTTTCCTCAAATTCCAAAAACATACAAATTCCAAAAACATACAAATTCCAAAAGCATACAAATACTGAATAGATACAGTCAATAAAAGATAAAGTGCACAGCTGATATTGCAAGAAAGAAAAATAAAACCATGGGCATGTACAATGACGGGGGCTTAAATCTAGAGCCTGAGTGTGCACTGAATAATTTGAACATGGGAGTAGAACATCCCTATGGGGATATCAGAAATAGGCATTAAGTACTAGCTATTTCAATGTCCCTGTAAGAGCAGTATTCTCTTGATCTAGGGGGAACTGGAATTAAATTTTTTATAGAAGTCCAAACTGTAAGGGCTAGGAAACCTTGACTCACTTTTTAGGGATTTAGTGCTCCTATAGAGCTCTAGTTCTGAGCTCTGTTTAGAAAGGAGAAACCCATTAAAAAGCAGAACCTCCAGCCTCTTATTTGCATTTTAAAAAAAAATTATACTACATGTAATTGAAGAGCTTTGTACAGAAATTAATGTTAAATATTACTTTACATAGGCTAATGGCTGCCATGGACCTACCGAAACAAGGTTTAAAAGCAAGCCTCAAGAGAATCAGATTGATCTAAAGTAACTTAAATGATGACACAGCAAAGCCCAATACTCTATAAAGGGATATAAAAACTGAGCTCCCAACTGACATAAATCTCATAATCTCTAGGATCTATTCAAAATGACCAAACATTCAAATAAATAAGAAAATATGACCCCAAAACAGGAAAAAAGATAAATAAATAAAAGTTATCAGAGAGATATTCAGAGAGATAATGGAATTAGCAGACAAAGATGTTAAAGAGATATTATAAATATTGTCCATATGCTCAAGAACATAAAGGGAAACATAAATATGATGAACTAGGAAATGTAAAAAAAAATTAAAAAGACCTAAATGGAACTTCCAGAGATGAAAAAATGCAGTATCTGAAATTAAAAATTTATTAGCAGACTGCACACTGTGGAAGAAAAAACATATCAATAGAAATTATCCAAAATAATACAAAGGGTGAAAGGACTGGAAAAAAGTAAACAGAACATCAATGACTTGTATGAAGTAGTCATATGTAATTATAGTCCCAGAGGAGAGGAGAAGAAAAGAAACATAAAATATTTGAAAAAAAAAAAATGACCATTTCCCCGTACGCTTACTATAAATAATGAACCCAAAGATCCAAGAAAGGCAACAGAAACCAAGCAGAAAAAATGAAAATCACACCAACAAATATTACAATCAAATTTCTGAAAACCAGTGATAAAGAGAAACACACATTACCTACAGGTGAGCAAAAGTGTGATGACAGCAGACTTCTTGTAAGAAACTATGTAAAGTAGGAAAATATGGAACAGCATTTTTGAAGTACAGAAAGAAGAAAGCAATCAATGTCAAACTCTAATTTTAGTAAAAATATCTTCTATAAAAATACAAAATAAAGACTTTTTATAAGTCAGACCAAAGTTTAGAGAATTCATCACCAATAGACCTGCCTTAAAGAAAATGTTAATGAAAATTCTTTAGGAAGAACAAAAATGATACCCGATGGAAATATGGACCTATTGTGAGGAGAAAACAGCTGTTTTGAGCCACTTCTAGGTCATTTTACATTATGACAACCCTGCTCACACCCAGAGCCGGAAATTTCGATGCACACCTGAGCTTAGGGTTTTCACTACAAATTTCCATGTTGGTTTTCCCCTGGTGCTTTTTAAAATAACCACTTAGAGTTGAACCCACAAAAAGTTACTGATATCCATCTTAACCACCTTAAAAGTAGTGTTTTAAATAGTTTCTCTTGCCCCCCACATTCATGTCCACTCAGAACCTCAGAATTGCTCTTACTAAAATATAATTCTCTCAAATGTAATTAGTTGAGGATCTCAAGATAAAATCATCCTGGAATAGGTGTACCTTGAACCCAGCAACTGGGGTCTGTATAAGAGGAGGGGACACAGAGACTCTGGGTGAAGAAAGCCATGTGAAGTTGAAGGTGGAGATTGGAGGGCTGCTGCCAAAACTCAGCGAGCACCTGGAGCCACCAGAGACTGGAGGAGGCGGGAGGGATTCTTCACTAGGGGGTGTGGTCTTGCTCGGACTTTGGCTTCAGCTTTCTGGCCTCCAGAACGGTGAGAGAATAAATTTACATTGTTTTAAATGATTAAGTTTGTGATAATTGGTTACAACAGCCCTAGGAAACTAAATATATTACTTCAGATGCTGTTTCCATAACATTTCTAATTATTCAATAAAAATACTTGTCTTTGGTGTAAGAGCCATAAACACGATGAGTCACAGATTACAGGGTCAGATTTTGAGATCTGAGACAATGTGCAAAGATAAAAATCCCTGTTTATGGAGTAGATTTGCGAAGCCTCTCACCAAGGCAGAGTCAGAGATCAAGGACGCAGTGATGGGATCAGGTGCGGTGGAGCTGTGGCACAGCCTGTTGAAAGCTGTTTTCTGAGCCAGGTGGGTTCTATAAAAAAGCAAGGCAACAGGAAGTCAAAGTCCTGACATACAGGAACCGCAGGACACCAAGAAGGAAGATAGTGAGGTAATGATTTCAGTTATAGAATATTAACAAAATAATGAAATTATAGAAATAGAGAACAGATTGTGACTGCCAAGGATGAATGAGGAGGTGAGGGTGGAAACAAAGTGGCCGTGGCTGAGTAAGGGCAACACTAGGGGTCTTTGCGCTGGAATGTAGTGGGTGGGAATGTTCTGTGTCTTCACTGTATCAATGTCAATATCCTGACTGTGATATTGTACTGTAGTTTTTCAAGATATTACCACTGGGGGAAATTGGGTGAAAGGTAATGAGTAGGATCTCTGTATTGTTTCTTACACCTGAAAATAAAGGTTTATCTCAAAAAAAAAAAAAAGAAAGAAATCAGACCTTCAACAACTGATGGCCTTAGCCAAGGAGAGAGAGCCATGCAAACCAACTCCTCTCACTCTTGCTCACGGGAAGCAGCTCTCCTATTGCTCTGAACATGCACAGAACAGATATGAGGAGCAGTTATCTGAAAGTCAGTGATTTTTTTCCTATGAGTATCCATTAATTTTGTAACCAGAAATGTAATGCCATTTCCATTTTGAAACAAAAGCAACAAATAAGAAAAAAAATCAACCTAACTCTGGAAAATAAATGCATGAACTGCAGAAAGATAATAACCAAACATTTTAAGATTAAAAACAGTAATAGAAGTTTCAATGAGTTATATAGAGTATAAAAACATTGTGACTGTGGGAAGGTTTAACAGACTGCTTTAGGGATTTATACTGTGATATTTTTAGTCTTACTGAGAAAACTAATAAAATTTCATAAAATATTTGAAATGTCTTAGAGGCCTGAATAATGGTATTTTGAATCAGGTGAAAATGCATGATTTAGTTGTTTATGAACCTTTTTTTTCAAAATGCATATCGGTGCATGACATGCACAAAGGTCTCTTCAGTCATGGTCAAGAGCAAGTCCAAAAGAACTGCTAGCAAAATTACCTCCTGTCATTACAGCATCCTTATTAATGGCTTGGGGCCAGTAGTCAACTGGAGTGGTAGACAGACTGCGAAGTGAAAAGAGGGATGCCCGGGTAAAGAGTGTACTAAGACACTATTTGTACTACATAGATATGTCGTATGTAAGTCCTGGGAAAAAATTCAGTGGAATTTCTTTTTGTCTTTCTTGCCTGCCAAGTAGGGAGGTTTGCACCCTTTGTTCCATGTATTGAACTTGTGGCCGTGTCTTAAAAGTCGCCAGGCCAGGGAACACAAATGGAGCCATTGTTTCCCCTGGAACCTTGGGCAGAATCTCCTTGGGTTCATTCTCCACTTGCTAGTTGACACACAACTTGGCATTAAGGACTGAGAGGGCAGAGCGAAGCTCTTTCACAGCAAATTCCCCTTTTGGGGCCATTTAGATAATCTTGATTTTTATAACTTTGAATTTCATCACTTCATTAAGGATTTTCAAATGGCCTTCAATGTAGCTTTCTATTTCACATTTGGGAGATTTTTCATATACCTTTTTATAATGAATTAAGGACCTAACCTACAAAACTTTAGTGGCTTAAGCATATTAACCAACCATTTTACTAATAATAGACCATTTCTAAAAAAGAATACATTTTTCAAAAAACTGGCCATGTCTTGGAACATGTGTTAGGTAGAGGCTTTTTTTTTTAAGTTCAAGGATGCTCAGCTCAGACTGGTGAAAGCAGATATTTATCAGTTCCAAATTTCAAGAGCTGGTGTCTCTGCCCCAGCACAGGCATACCTGCATGAAACTCTTATCATCATTCTTGCTGTCCCCATTGTCACACTCATCCCCTCTGTTCTTTCCATTCTCAGTCAGGCTGTTCTCTCCTGAGCATGCTAGAACTATGCAGTGTCCCTGACAGCTGTATTTTCTGCAAGTCCCTACTCTTGCACACCCTTGGAAGGAAGGCTTACCTATTTCTCTATCAAGGTCCTGGAATTGGCCCCATTCTGTCTAAGTTTTCTGCTCCCGAGCCAGGCTGTGGAAATCTTGACACTACTATCAAACCCAACCAACCAACCAACCAACCAACCAACCAACCAACCACCAAACAAACAAATAAACAAATAAGGATGGCCTGGTCAAGCTGGTTAGGAAAATGAAAACATTGTCAAAGGCAATGAGAGATTTGACTTTTGCCCTGGCTGGTGTGGCTCAGTGGACTGAGCTCCGGCCTGTGAACCAAAGGGCTGCTGGTTTGATTCCCAGTCAGGGCACATATGCCTGGGTTGCGGGCCAGGTCCCTGGTGGGGGCACAAGAGGCAACCACACATTGATGTTTCTCTCCCTTTCTTTCTGCCTCCATTCTCCTCTGTCTAAAAATAAATAAATAGAATCTTTAAAAAAAAGAGAAAGATTTTACTTTCATAACATTTTCTAATTCATGAAGTTATAACACTGGTACCTTTAACTTAAAAATTCTTTCCGTGTTTTCTTATCAAAAACGTGCCAAAGCATTGTATGTTTGACATAAAGTACACACATTTGAAGAAAAAGAGTAAGGGTAATTATAATAGTCATCTTCCACATGAGATTAATGCTTAATATTTTAGCAAGATTCCTTCTGTAGCATTTCCCATTAAGTTCAAAATAACCTCCTGATTGGACATTAGAATGGGTAATATTTTCAACTTCCCCCTTTTACAAACATATCGTTGATTTGTTTCTACCCCAGACCCTCAGTTATGAAGTGATTAGAACTAAAAACCTCTGGCACTTAATATAGAAATATTACCAACAGCTGAACTCAAACAGCAAATGGACAAATTTGGGGTTTTCATGATATTTTAAATATCTTTACAATTTTGGCAATTTCTTTGTTTAAATGACTTCAAACTCACAGTATTTAACTTAGCTGTATTGAAAAGTTTATACATATAATTTATATTTAATGATTAAGTTTGATTATTACTTTCCAATGGTTTATGTACATACCTGCTTTCCTATAATTATTTATAAGCATTTGAAGAATATGCATGTATTAGAATATGCAGAATGTCAGAATGAAAGAAGGAAAGGGTTAATTAACACTAGTAGAAGTGGGCAAAGTCAAATAAAATAAATGTGAACAATTAAGCATGCCTACAGTTATTTACAAATTATTCAGAAGTATTCATAGAGTAGAAATAATTGATTCATGTTTAACATTACAAAGTATTTTTGAACATTTCTAAGGGAAATTATTTAGGACCTGTATATTTAAGATTTCTTCAACAATTGTTTTCTTATGGGTCTTTGAGAGGTATGGAAAAGATTCCCTAAGCCTATTTGTAAATAGGTATTATACCTCTTTGGGCTCCTTGTTCAAGATCCACACACCTGGTTATTTTTCTGCTGGAGCTATCCCACAACACTCCCAGGGATCAGACCCTCTCTCGTCTCAACTCCTGTCTTGAAGTAGTTGAAGGCCATGAGAGCCCACCTTCTATTCTACAAAGGCTGTGATTGCAGGATTGGAAGTGGACACACACAAACCCCGCCCTCAGCGACATGGAGGGCTTGTGCTATGGTTCGTTGGGTGGGTTGGAATGTAACTGGCAGTTACATAGATCAGTTAGCCCACTTAGGAAGAAATGTGGCTTCATAGAAAAAGTGCACTTTTGCCTTTTGACATGGCATTTGCTCTGACTAGGGAGACTTATCCTTTCCTTCTTTCTCCACAGTTCCTAGTATTATGAGGTGCTTAAACAATGGGGAAATTTAGTGAGAAGGGCAATTAGGAAAATAATGTATTTTAACATTATTACAACAGTATTTTTAGTAGACTATTTTGAAAACCTTTCCATATTCATATATAGGGGGAGACAAAAGTAGGTTTACAGTTGTTCGCATGTAAAATACTATAATAATTAATAAATAATAGTACAAGAATAAACTCAGTGTTTCACATACTCACAACTGTAAACCTACTTTTGCCCACTCTGTATATGTGAACTCATTGTGATAAATACTCGATACAACATAGATATGTCAAATGTGGCTCTCATACCTTTAGCAGCAATGCAGAATAGGTGCGTGTACTTGGAGAGACAGGGAATTACATGTTTATAAGACATGGTGCCAGAGGCACGTTCTTATTGTATTATGAAACTCTTGGATGTGTTTATAGTGCTATGACTCTCAATACAACCTTGTTTATCCTTAATGTTTTGAAAGAGCAAAGTATCTAAGCTTGCCTCACCCTTGGAGCTAAGCTACATACAACCCTCTCATTCCACTCTTGAGGAAACTGAAGCAGGAGTGACAAAGTGACTTTCCAGGTCACAGACCTGGAAAGGCAGTCAGGGCTGGGATCCCCAGTCTTCACTCCAGTGTCCAGGGTGAGGTCTTCTGGGTGTGCATTTGTCCTAACACACGTTGTATCAGCCTGTGTGTGAGGGTCCATGCGTGCTGTCTCCCTTTTGCCAGTGTCACTCAAGTCCCTAAATTTTCCTGCTCCCAGTTTAGCCAAACAAAGAACATGAAGTGCCCTGAGCTGCATGAAGCCACAGTCACCTATTTGTCATGACCAGTGCTGGGCACTCTCTTGTTCTTACCTTAGTTACCTATGGACAAGACTGATCTTCCAGCTGGATTAAAGAGATGTATGAACCCACGGTTCTCCCTGGGTTGTGCCCAAGGCCATGGAGTTCTGCTGCACTTGATGGGGATTTGGAGTGTTAGAGAATCAGGAGTGCTGAAATAAAGACATGTCATCAATAAAACTGACAGGCTGTGCCAAGGATATTTTATCAACAAAGCAGAGAGCAGATCTGTACTGCACAAATGTGCATTGTAACAAGGAAAACTATCGGCGTTGTTTCATGTTCTGGAAGAATTTTATCTCTTAAATATAAGGAAACTGTTCACAGTGCTGTTATTGCCCTGTTGGGGGTGGGGATGGGGATTAAAAACATCACTGAGGATCCCAGGACTAATCCTCCCACATTCAAAAAGTCACTGTGGAGAGTCAACCTCAGGCAAAGCTTTGTCATGGGGGCTGTTTGGGATCTCAAATGATCAGCCTGTGCCCTCCAGAAGCCCATAATTCATTAAGTGTTTATGTAAGAACACCAGGGAGACATCACTGTTCTGAGAAAGTGGTAAAAAAGTGATGGCTTAATTCAGAGGAGGGGGTAGCAAGTTTCCCATTGGGTCCAGTAGAAGGAAAGAAGAAGGGGGACCATTTCTTCATGTCTTTTGATTTCGGCAAAGTGATATGAGTAGCTTATTAGATAGGGCTAGCTTCATACCAGGTGCTTTCCTGTGCTCAGTGGGAAGAAATTCTCACCTGTGCATTTCAGTTTCAAACATGATGGATGCTCATCACAGTTCTAGAAAGTCAACACTTCCCTTAGATATAGACTCATCACATATGGAAGGTCATATATGAGCCTGTGAATTAAAATATTTTGAAATAAATAAAAATTAATTCTTAAAACTAGGGAGTTCATAATTTAATTGATTTAAGAGATTTTTATACTGTATGAAAGTTTATAAAAGTGATGTTCTTGAAGTTTGATTTTAAAAACAATACCTTTGAAATTGGCCTCTGCACCCTCAAACACAGGTTTACATTTCCCAAGCTCCTAGGATAATTTTTATCCCATTTGCATTGGGCATATCCATTAGGTTAAATCCCAGGATTGACATCACTGCAGATTTGAGAAAAAAGAGCTAAGTGAAGAGACAGAGCAAGGCATCTTTAGCCTGTGGATTGCTTTTACTCTTTATTTAGTGCATTTATTTTTAGCTTTTAAACTCTGCTATTTATGAAAGAAAAGATTTCACCTTACTTGTTCTAATATCCATCACATCTACCATGGTCTATGGCACCCAGCAGGTGTTTCCTGACAAATTAGATTAAGAATGAATGAATGAATGAACAGGAGAATGTTTGTCCTTTCCACTTTCAATATTGAACCACTCCTGTGTTGAAATCATATAAAAATTTCTAACTATACATAACTGGAATGCACACTAGTTGGTTGATTTTTCTAAAGTATATTTTATTGATTATGCTATTACAGTTGTCCCATTTTTTCTCCCCTTTATTACCCTCTGCCCTGCACCCCCCTTCCCACCTGCATGCCCTCCCCTTAGTTCATGTCCATGGGTCATACGTATAAGTTCTTTGGCTTCTCCATTTCCTATATTCTTAACCCTCCCTGTCTATTTTGTACCTACCATTTATGCTTCTTATTCCCTGTATCTTTTCCCTCATTCCCCCTCCCCGCTGATAACCCTCCACGTGATCTCCATTTCTGTGATTCTGTTCCTGTTCTAGTTGTTTGCTTACTTTGTTTTTGTTTTTGCTTTTAGGTTTAGCTGTTAGTTGTTTGTTGTCACTTTCCTGTTCATAGTTTTGATCTTCTTTTTCTTAGATAAGCCCCTTTAACATTTCATATGAGAGGCTTGGTGATGATGAACTCCTTTAACTTTACCTTATCGGAAGCACCTTATCTGCCCTTCCATTCTAAATGATAGCTTTGCTGGATAGAGTAATCTTGGATGTAGGTATTTCCCTTTCATGACTTTGAATACCTCTTTCCAGACCCTTCTTGCCTGTAAGGTTTCTTTTGAGAAATCACTGACAGTCTTCTGGGAACTCCTTTGTGGTAACTGCCTCCTATTCTCTTCCTGCTTTTAAGATTCTCTCCTTATCTTTAATCTTGGGTAACGTGATTATGATGTGCCTTGGTGTGTGTTTCCTTGGGTCCAACTTCTTTTGGACTCTCTGAACTTCCTGGACTTCCTGGAAGCCTATTTCCGTTACCAGATTCGGGAAGTTCTCCTTAATTATTTGTTCAAATAAGTTTTCAATTTCTTGCTCTTCCTCTTCTTTTTCTGGCACCACTATGATTCAGGTGTTGGAATGTTTGAAATTGTCCCAGAGGTTCCTAAGCCTCTCCTCCTTTTTTTGAATTCTTGTTTCTTCATTATATTCTGGTCGAATATTTATTTCTTCCCTCTGCTCCAAATCATTGATTTGAGTCCTGGTTTCCTTCCCTTCACTGTTGATTCCCTGTATATCTTTCTTTATTTCACTTTGCATAGCCTTCACTTTTTCCTCTATTTTGCAACCATACTACACCATTCTATGAGCATCCTGGCTACCACTGTTTTGAATTGTGCATATCTGATAGGTTGGCTATCTCTTCATTGCTTAGTTCTGTTTTTGGTGCTTTGATCTGTTCTTTCATTTGGACCATTTTTTTTTTTGTCTCCATGGACCTATTATGTTGTGAGAGATGGAACCTTAAGTATTTGCCAGGGCGGGGCAACCCACATGCTTCTTTGTGGAGCTGCATGTTGGGGAGGGGTCAGAGAGGGAACAATGCCACTTAGTCAGTTCTCAGCAGCTTTCAGTCATTTCCCCTGCTACCCACAAGCAAATTGGGCCCTTTTGGTGCTTGTTCCTGGGTGGGTGGGTTTGTGTACATCTAGGACCCTGTGGGCACCTCCAACAAACTCCCCTGTGAGGCTGAGAGTTTCTCCTGTTGCTTCAACACCCACAGGTTTTTACGGCCAGAGGTTGTGAGGTTTTCTTTTCCTGTACTGGATCCCTGGGTTGCATGGTCTGTCTCTCTCTCTTATTGTTCCTCCTGGTTTATCCACAGGCAAATGTGAGACCACCAGCTGCCTTCTCACCTTTCTGGTCCTCCAGCTGCCGCCTTGCCACTTTCCTTCCACCCTGGCTTCCCGTCTCCATCTCTGCCCCTCCTACCAGTTTGGATGAATGTTCCTTCTTTAACTCCTTGGTAGTTGGACTTCCATACAGTTTGATTTTCTGGCAGTTCTGGTTGTTTTTTGTTTTTAAATTTGTTGTTGTCCTTGTTTTGGTTGTGCGAAAAGGCAAAGTATATCTACCTATGCCTCCATCTTGGCTAGAAGTCCAAGTTGGTTGATATTTTCTGACAATTACAATAACACTGCAGATGCACAGGACTGGATTCCCTGTGATGGCAGTGGCATGCGCTATGTGCAGACTTCGTGTCTTTATCTATGATACTTTAAGTATATCCATTTTTGTTTAGTTGAAGAAAAAGAAAATGGGTAGCAGAAAACAGATGTGAAAATTTGGAGACCTGGACAACTAAACTCACCTGTCAAGGAAGAAAGAACTGGATGACAGTGAAGTAGAGAACACTGATGAGGTTTCAGAAAGAATGTGTATTTCTCCCCGCAGTGAAGACAACAGAACAATTATTCACAATAGGGAGGATACTGTGAGGTGTTGGAGAAAACTTTGCATCACACAATTAGGGGAATCAAATGTTCATTCTTAACACCAAGGGCATTTTGACTTTCAGTACATCTTCACCACCCCGATTAGACACCCAAGGTGTTCAATCAGATCTTATTTTATATCACTGTTTCTGGTAAATTTTGACACAGTGAAATTAAATGGTTCTCACAGAGCCCATTAGAACCATCTTTTCAGCACAGAAGTAAAACTCACCCTCTGAAGTCTGCTTGGAAGGAGCCTGTGTCTCATGTAGATGTCTATGAAAATGCAGGCTTGACAGCTCAAGCGAAGACATCAAATCAACATGGTATGTGAAGTCAGTGGATTAGGGAGGAATCTGAGTCTAATGGAAACAACAAAAAGATGCATCATGCAAAGTAGCTTTAAAATAACCACATAGTAGATAGAAACTGTGTGGTAACTGCATCAAGGAGAAGACCAGAGTTAACTTTTAGACATAACTTCTCACTTTTGGTCACCCCTGAAAGGCCTTAGGGTTGTGTCTGGAAGGGACATGTTGGCTCCCTCCTGAAGGGAAGACATTGTGTGAGTGGTGACAGAGGGTGGTTGTAGTGACAACACACAACTGGGCTCCTACAGGTCACTTAACACAAGTACAGGCTAATTAAGCCTGGACTTGGGGGAATATGTGAACCTGTACTTGAGAAGACAATATCCCTATTTCAGCAACTCTAACAAATAAAGCAAATCTTGATGAAAAATTGTGTTGAAAACCCTAAGTACTGGAAATATCTATAATTTATTAGTATGATATTAAATAGCAAAAACACTCACAATAGTTGCTAAAGAAAAAAATCAGATAAAAGCAGAGATAACATAAATTTTCTTGTATAATTCTCCAGAAAAAAGGAAAGGTTGAGTGAGGTGTGAGCCATATATGATATTCTTTTCTGCCGTTTAGAGACTGGATCTCTCAGTTTTAATTTCAGAGCCGACACTCAGGATATGCCCAGTTTCTGCCAGGCTGGGGTCTCTGCTTCTGCCCTCTGGGGTAGCTGAACATACTGTTTTAAACTGAAACACCAGCACAAGGGAGACCATTTCAGCTCCTACTCCTAAGAAAAAAAACACACTAAGGCCCACACTTTATACAGGGTACCTGGCTTTGATAGCTTGTAAGAGAGAGTTATGCTCAATTCTTCTTTCTACTGGATATTTTAAATCTTGGTGGTTTTGACTGCTTCTAATTCTTGCACTATATAAGCTAAAGTTTAGTCCTCACTCATTTCTGATCTATAGACATTTGTTCTATTTTTTTAAAGAATGCCTTTAAAAACTCTTTTTAGAGACTATTTTTAAAATTTTAATTTTTAATTATAGTTGACATACAATGTTATATTAGTTTCAGGTATACAGCAATGTCTAAATACTATGTTGTACTCTTTTTATTTAAAAATATTCATGACTCCGTGTGTATATAAGTATATGTATTCAATATATGTCTGTATCAGTATATGTGTGTGTCTGTGCAATTTAGGTATATATTTTTCTTTTTTTTTTATATGCTGTGAATGGCAGGAGCTTCTGGGTATCTTTTGACCGAAGTCTGATCTAATCATAAATGAGGACTTGATGACTGGCCTGTGGGATGTCGGGCCGGGGGAAGGGGTGGCTTTAGAAGGGAAGTTGGAGAGTATTTTCTATGGTTCCTTAAATTGGAAAAGAGATTTCTCAATCTTTTATTTTATGAGTACATGCGGAGATGAAAGGTTTGAAGAGTCAGCAAAGTGATTTACTGAGACTCTTCTACAGCTAAACTGGATAGTGAAGAAAACCAAGTCCTAAATGATGCCATCCAGCTTCACATTTTGCAAGGACAAGACAATGGCTTCTCTTGTATGGTTACTGAGGCACACTAATGCAAGTATGGCTTTTGTTGTAGCACACGGTACCATGAATTAATATAAATAACCAATAAGGAATGTTTTGGCTTTGGTTTTGAAAATTATTATTTTTTTCTTTAAAATACAGAAAGAGTTTTCAAGCTAGAGGGGCACGCTGTAACCTAAGAGTATGATTTTTAAACAGGAGACAGGCCTAGGGGATCATCCCATTTCTATTTCTGTTTGGTTATGTGACCTAAAACAATGCAGCTAATCCTTTGTTACTTAAAATTTCTCATGCTGGTGAAATAGATAGTCTCTTATTTATGCCTCAGGAAGTAATCCATACACAAAAGTTTGTTGAAAATTCTACATCATGATCATATGTGGTGGCAGTCATTAAACCTCAATTTCTTTTTTTAGAGACACTACCTTTCCAAATACTTTCTCCTTCATCTATCTTAATTGTATTCAACATATAAAAAACAGTTTATACTTTTATTTATCAAAATGTTCTTATCAGCATGAAAATCAAAATTAATATGTCTTGGCTTTTATGCTGTTTTTTACCCTTTAGTGAAACTTTCTTGAGCTTATGAGCTAAGCCTATAAGTGTCTACCCTTGGACTATTTAGAATAATACTAAGCACATAGCAGGTAATTGATAAATTGTCTCAGGGATCAGCAGTTTCAGTGACAGTAGAAATAGTTTAAACTACACAGATTAAAAAAAAAAATTCTATCATTTTAAAGTTTGCTCTATTACTCTCCCCAAGTTTTATTTTTAACAGGGAATCAGTAAAGAGCTTTATAAGATATATAATAAGTGAACATATACATATTATCCTCAGTGACTCCCCAGTGACTCTCCTGTGAGCAGCCTGGGGACTGCTGCATGTCACAGTTGCAGACCTACATTTACATGAACCTGAATATTCATCGCCACTGGTAAATGTAATCCTCAGTCATAGAATATGCAGCCCAGAATATTTTACAGTATAAGAAAAAAAAATCTTTAATTTTGTTCTGTAAACACTTCGTAAAATGGAACTCAGTGTTTAAGTAGCTTGTATAAGTCTATAATTCCATGATGGCATTCCTAGTTTTTTATTTAGTGGTGGCTGCACACCCACCACAGCAGAAGAGGACAAAACATTTTAACCTTTGAGAATGTAGAATCCTGCCCTGACTGCTGTGGTTCAGTTGATTGAGTGCTGGCCCGTGAACCAAGGGGTCACCAGTTCAATTCCCAGTCAGGGCACATGCCTGGACTGTGGGCCGGGTCCCCAACCAGGCGGCATGCAAGAGGCAACCACACATTGATGTTTCTCTCTCTCTTTCCCTCACTTCCCCACTCTCTAAAAATAAATAAATAAAATCTTAAAAAAAAAAAATGCACCATCCCAGTAGTAAAAAAGTAGTAAAAAAATTTGAAAATTCATCTAATTAGAATATTCAAACTGTTACTGTTAGTATTTAGCTAATTATTAATAAAGGGAAGCAAAGGGAATTAGACATTGAGCCTATGAAAGTGGGGAGCAGGAACTCGTTTGCTTCACCAGGGAGCTGCAGCTTTACACCCAGGGGATCATGGCATTGCTCCTCCAAGGCGATTAATACTCCCCACTTCCCACTCCAGTACAAAGTTGCTGAGGGGAACAGGGGAGGCAGGTACATGCCGCTTAGAAGCCAAAATGAAACAGGGAGAGGGGCTTGTCCGAAGAGGCCTGTCAGGCTAACTAGAGGGTGGGCCTATTGAAAGCCTGAGAAAACTTGGGAAGTTGGCTAGTTCTTTAGAAAAAGCACCTGGTCTGTCCCACACCCAATCCTAGGGGAACGAAGGAGAACTCTCTCTCTTGCCTACCTGGTGACTCACTCATCCCGTGCATTTGTGTGTTTCCTGTTGCCTGCGAGCACGTGCCCATGTGAGTGTAGCAGCTAATGGGGCCCACAGTGGATGGGTAGCCTCCAAAGGGACTAAACTTTAATGTGAAGCAGAAACTCAGGACACTGACTTTGGTCTTGGCCTTGCTAAGGACACAGTTGGTCATTTTCTATGGAGAGACAGAAAAAGGAGGGACCTGGGAAACCCGTGGGACAGCATCTATTTCCACCCAAACAAACCATCCCACACCACAGTCTATCATGCGTGGATCCTTGGAACAACACTTCCCTCAAATGCTCTGCAAGGGTCCCTTTCCCACCCATAGCAATACGAACCAGTTCTTGCTCTGTGTGATTTCCTGGTTATGCCATTTCATTCTAATTTTTTTACTTTTGAATTTTTGGAGGATATCAGTTTAAAACCTATTTATTTAGAAGGGGCATTAAAAGGTCTTCAAATTATTCATGAGCAAACTTTGAGTGCCTTTCTCCCTTGATTTTGCTGCAGATGTTAGAACAAGGGTTCCGAGCTCCTGCCCATCTGGTGCAGTGTTGCGAGGTGAATGAGGCGGCCCAAAGTGAGGGTGGGCATTCTTTCTCTCAGAGACGTGGGCCTCTTCCCCAAGGCCTTATATTCAAGGGACTCACACATTCAGGTTATTTGCTTGGCCTTGTGGATTTTTGTTTATCCCTGTGCTATAGAAGTTGATTTAATATTCTCAAGAGAAAGATGCACCAAGAGGGAGAATTTTCTAAAACTATGTAAGTAAAGTCTCCAATAGAAATGGAAGCAAAAGCCAAGCAGACAAGCAGCTCTCAAGTTATTACTTGACTTCCAAATGTCACAATTGTCCCCACCTCATCATAGAATTTGAGAGGCTATCCAGAGTGTTGAGGTCAGATGGTCTGAATCTGACCACGGACTCTATCACTTACTCTGTGGATTGGACACATAAACAGATGAAACCTCAGTTTCTTACTGTGTAAAATAGGAATTCCCTCAGCATCATATTGGGGTTAATGTGATTAAATAAAATGATGAACGTTACATGTCAGTGCCTGCCATAAAGTAGGGAGAGACTGGGTATACCAGACCATATATAAAAATAGAACTTGATTCGCCCAGAGCCTGCAGCAAGCAGCCCAGGAAACCAACCCATTATTTCCATCACCAGGCCCCTGTAAGTCAGGCCTGTTGGAAGTCAGACCAGTATCTCTAGTGACAATCTTGGCAGCTAAACAATAACCCTTTGTAATAATTGGCCCCAAATAGCCAGCTTCCTCAGTTTCCCTCCTGCTCCCAGTTTAGGACTAGCCATAGAAAACCAAGTGTGCCCCCCCGACCAATTACATGGGACACCCTGTTTCTAGCCAGCTCACCGCTAGCTCCCCCAGGCCAAGGGCCTCCAGTCAGTGCACCCTGACCATTTCCCATCTTCCCTGTCTACCTTCCTCACTCCTCTGACTGCTTTTAAATCTCTACCGAAACACAAGTGGTGGTGGCTGACTCCTTTGCCATAGCGAGTTCAGAATATGTAGCCTGTGCTTCTCTCATTTGATTGGCCTTTATTCATTCCCACAGCCTCGTTCAATAAACATTACAATCATAAAGAAAATAATTGTTGAATTAAATATTAAATTGGTGAATCATTGAGTAACACATCTCCAGAGATTTAGGCTGATATAAATACAGGTCAGTTTATGTTTCTGTTTTTCTTGATTGAATAATTATTGATAATCCCTTCTTAAATTTATTTTATTTTGCCGAATTTTGCTTTTCTTAGTAAACTATCAATGGGAATTATGTCTGGTTTATGTCCCCAGCATATTGGTTTGCACTGCTGCTTAGTTTTACAGTAGATCAGCACTTCTATCCTAAGATTCTAAGGGCCAAACTTTCTAATTCATTGTCCGAGAGAGAGAGAGAGAGAAAGAGAGAGAGAGAGAGAGAACCACACACAGAAGGGGACGGTGGCTTTCACATCAAACCAGGTCCTCTCTGTTGCTTCACTCGAAATATCAATCTTGTCACAATACTCAGGAGGAAATTGGTTTGGGCTCTTGAATGTATTCTTCGTAAAGCCCTGTGGTTGTAGAGTTTTGTACAAATTGATTCTTTGATGAGTCATTCCAGTATTTTTAATGGGTATTGAATTGGAGCTATTCATGTCTAGATTTCTGATGGTTTTCCTTTTTAGGCAATTTTGCCTTTTATGTGAAGAAAACGCATCACTTTCTATGCTTTATCCATCTCTTGGTTTCTATCTACTTTTAGAATAACTGCTGAAAAACCAATAATTACATCTTCTTGGCCACAATTCTTAGCAGCCCCCGATTATTCTACCTATAAATGTTCACTTGGGGTTCACTGAGACTTCTTAGTGATGTCATGCAGATAAAACACTGATACACACATTCCAGAAGATGCCCTACATCTGACCCTTCCTGTCCTGCAACCTCCAGCTAACAACCAGAATCTCTATGGCCAGATCTTTGACCTCTGACCAACCATAATGTACAACCCCTCCCAAGAAAAAGATCAAACAGACTTGGTTATAATGTAATATGTTACATAAACCTCTTCTACCCCTAAGCCCAGAGGAAAACAGGAGAAAACAAAAGAAATCACTAAATGTAGTTTTAACAGCATCCAATTAAATGGTGACAATTTACTGCAGCAATTTATTACATTGTTGCTCTTAACAATGGGTGGTCTGGCACAGAGCTAGTTACAAGTGGAAACAATGTAACCTATAATTTTGCTGTTAATTTCAGCCTTGACAGATGCCAAGTGCTAGCAGAGGGAGTCCTGGTCATAAGGAAGAGAAATGACATTTTCAGCTACCACAAGAAGCAGCAATGTGCTTGAGAAACTTAAAGAGAACTGCAGTTGTGTGTTTCTTCTCCTGTGATCATAAATATAGGTGTGGGAAGGAAGAAAGAGACAAGACTCATTTCGCTAGGTTTAAGGTTTTGCAACTTGAGGAAAATAATAGTGGAAAAGTAGTCATGGAATAAAGAACTCAGCATCCATCTCCATAAGTGAAATTCACTTAGTCTTAACTATACCACTAAATTAGTATCCAAAGTCTAAGACCCTCTGTCATTTGTGTATGGGAGACAGGCTATACTTATAAACCAAATGAGCTACTTGTCAGCATGAAAACATGCCTGGTCAAAGAGTTACGGAGGTGAACAATATATCTAAGTGGATTGGTGTAGCGAATGACTGTACGAAAGGAATCCCTAGAAAGCTAAGTGTGTGCTGTGAGTAGACAGAAAGACTAAGAGGGTATCAGTGAGGTTAAAATTCTCAGCTCCACCAAGAGGGAAAATGCTTGTTCTGGGTGTCATTTCCACATTAGTTTGCAGGAGAGCACATGGGTGCAATTTCACCTGATCTTACCGGGAATGCCATGTGAAAGAAAGATTCTGTATACCATAAAAGACAGAGAATATGTTTACTTTCCTGATATGAAATGTGATATGAACTGGAACATTTCTTTTAAAGTTCACATTTGTTTAGCATTGATAGGGAACACAAAGCTGAAGAAATAACATGAAGAGAAAGTGAGCAGATTTACTTTATTGTTAAAAAGAGGACCAATTCATTTTTCCATATCATGACTTGAAAATTATCCCTGCGGACTTTGGCAGGGACACAGCTCTGATGGCTGGAAGCGGTGTGCTGGTGCACTGGTGCATGTTTTATTTTATTCTTCCTCTTAGCTGCACTTGACTTATTTTTCCCGGCACTGGGGATGGCTCTTAGGATCCATGCATGCTGCAAAGGGGATTCCTCGAAGGGCAATGCAGACAGCTGGCTGTCCTGTGGCAGTCATGGAGGAAGAGACGCATGTTGAATGTAGTTAGAAGGGTACCCCAGAGAGAAGTCCAACTCAGACTAGCTTTAGTAAAAGAGAATGTAATGACTCAGAGAACAGAGAAGTCCACCTTCAGGCATGGCTGGATCTGGGGCTTGAGCACTCAGAACCCAGCAAAGACGGGGTATTTTTATGTTTATTATAGTCATCATCTGACCTTCACTGGCTCACCAGTGACCTACAGAGATGTTAGACATTGTTCTGGTTGCAATAGTTCAGGAAAATGAATTTTCTGTGATGAACACAGCATCAAGGTGATACAATACATGAAGCCCCATGCAAAGAAGTGAGACTTCGTCATGGTTTTTATATATCATTCTCCCCCTGCCCTGAACACTCATGCCTCCTCTCTCCCAGTTCACCCAAACCACCCTCCCACTCACTCCCCCTCACTCACACAGCATGATACCCAGTGACATGGTACTAGCTCCTCCAAGAAGTGAGGGAGGCCTTTCTCCAAGGCTCATCAGACAGCCTTGCCAGCACTTCCACACACCACACAACCATGGTTTGAGAGTTCCCTTTCACATCACAGCTCCCTCTTCTCAACATCATAGACGTGAATCTTACATAACCTGAATTCAAACCCAGTACCAGTTGTTACATCAGAAATAAATGTATAACCCTAACCATGAGGGGACTATAGGAGATTGTAAGACTGGTTCACCCAATACTTATTACCACTCTCCCATGACTAAGGAAACCCCCATTTTGTTTGGGCAGCCATGTGTCTAGCTCAGACTCTCAATTTCCTAGGTTTCCTTCCAGCTAGTTATTACCATGTGACATAGCTCTGTCTAAAAAGATATAATCAGAATTTTCTTGTTTGACACTTTTAAGGAAGCTGCTGGTTTCTCTGAGAAGAAAAGAGAGACTCAACTGACACAATGGTTGACCCTTTCTGTTTCTCATTTTTGTTGCCTGGAATAAAGATTTGATGCCTGGAGGTACAACAGCCGTACTGTAAGCATGAGGTTGAAAGTCGCCCATTAATGATGACAGAGCAGGAAGGTAGGAGGAGTCTGGTACCCTGGGAACAGTTTGGGGATACTCTTCCCATTCAGAATTGCATATCTCAAGCCTTCATTTATCAGAAGGAAAAGGGATTTAAATAATCAACTTTTCCAAGTTCATGTTACTTGCAGCTGAAGAGAACCCTAACTGATATGGAATTAAACTATTGAAAGAGAAAATGGAATGCCAGGAATCTTACTAAACACTATAAAAGATGCTAACCAAAATGGAGCCTTGGGCACTTTGGAAAGACAAGACAAAAACAGTAGACACTCCTGTCACACACACACATACACACATACACACACATTTTTCTTTTTTCTCTTGGGCATTAGGATTTTGTTATTAAAAATGTTCTTAAAATGTCAGAATAGCACACTTTTCTCCTTGTTAAATATTTTAGTGAAAATGGAGGAAGGATGATATTAAAATTTTCTCAGAAAATTTGTATAAATGCTATACTTAGAATAAACTAGCACCCACATGATTTTCTTTATTGTCTAATGGCTAGACAAAATGACTTTCTATTTCATCTGGTTATTGTAAAATTACAAAGATCAATGAACATTGATAATTGAAGCATGAAATGGAGGCCAATTTTACCTGAATTATAAATTTGGACAATTGCAATTGAAGACAAGAATTGCATAACTGGCAGGATCAGGCCACCAGAGTTCATGAGAAATAAATGAGCTTGTCATATGAATATATAACTTTATACCTATTAACTTTGTTACTTTAAGTCATCAATGACATACACTTATCATGGCTGATTGTGCCACAATCATGTAAGAATCACTCGGATTGGACTAATTTTGATTTATGGGAAACCATGTGGGACACACGTGAGTGATATTTTGCCTTTTCTTTGAATTCACTCACTGCCCAGCCTGTGAGCAGGTGTGTGGGTCATAGAGTAGAACATACAACATCTAAGTGAGGAAATTTGTGTTTCTCCTTTTCACAGACACAGCTACTGTTTATGAAACAAAAAAATGTGAAATAAAAAAGCTAAAGGTTTGAAGGTAGGCAGTATATTAATAAATAAAGCGTTTTTTCTAAAGCACAGAAAAGATCTGAAAGGAAGCTGTTTAAATAATTTTGATTTAAATTTTATAATAGATTTATTTAAAACTGCAGTTCAAGATATGAAATAACCTTTCAGAAAGTTTGTCTTTCAGTAAATTGGGATTTGAACAATGTATTTGGCTGACATCAACTCAAAAGTACATGAGACCCCAAGATCAACTTTATTCTTTCCTCTGAAAATAAGAATGAAATAATTAAACAGAAATACAGCTTTTACCTTGGAATTGTCTTTTGTACGTGGTTTCAAAAAAATATGAATTGTAGATTTCTAACTTAGTACCATTGCTTACATGAACTTTCGTCAAACTATCTGAAACATTAGAAGTTACAAATGATCAGTAATCACTTTTAAAATAGCGACCGTTTCAGACTGGGTTTCCTGGAAGCAGACACTAAGGTGATGTTCCAGTGCAAGATGCTCATTTGAATTATCACCTGTAAAAGAAAAGGGAAGGGGACAGTTTTGGGCATAGGACAAGTTCAAGTATGAGGCCATCAGACCAAACCTCCCACTCTGTTAGGGAGCTCAGATGTGGAACTACCAGCAGTGTTATCTGCATTGGGCTAAGCAGGCCGGCTGTTCACACACCTTCTTCTCGGCTGCTGGATGGAGGTGCCCAGAGGAGGATGCGGCTGTTGGTGCGGCAGCTCCCTGAACACCCTCAGAGGACCCAGAGCTGCAACAGAGGTCTGCTGAACGCTCTTTGCCTCTGGACAGCACGTGCTTCCTTGAACGGGGATCTGTGTGGCACCCCTTTCGTCTGTTGAAGTGAAACAGGTAATGTTAAAATTTTCAAATGTGTGAATTCCCAGAGCTTTATAGTAAGCAACCATTTAAAAGTAAGTGTGCCTTAACGATTACACTCACACACATATACAACGCAATGTTAGAACTAATAAACAAATTTAACAAAGTTGCATATTACAAAGTCTATACACAAAAATCAGTTACGTTTCTACAAACTAACAATAAGTGATCCATTAAGAAATTAAAGACAACAATTTAATTTAAAATAGCATTTAAGGTTCCTGTACCCAACTATGCCGTTCCAGGATGAGGGGGGTTCCTTTTTTCCTCACCACATGTAAGCAATTCTTCAACACTACCCGGATGTCCTACAATTCAACTTAATTCTGACACTATGTGCCTGGAGATAACACCAGATGCCACAAGTCTTACAAGATTGCCCTCTTCCCCACTTCAGAAGCCAGCCTCAAGTCCAGGTGTCACTTGGGCTTTTGACCCGCAGGCTATAGGTGGCGGTTCCAACAATCCCCTTCTTGGGTTCAATTACTTTACTAGAGCAGCTCACAGAACTCAGATAAACATTTTAAGAAATAGATCATCAATTTATTTTTAAAAAGGATATAACTCAGGAATAACTAGAGGGAAGAGATGCATAGGCCAAGTACGGAAAAGGATGTGGAGCTTCCACACTCCCGCTGGGCACCGCTCTCCCCAAATCTTGATGGATTTGCCAGCCTGGAAACTCTCTAAACCAGTCCTTTCAAGTTCGTATGGAAGCTTCATCATGTAGGCATGATCAATTAAATTACTGGCCACTGGGGACTGATTCAACCTCCAGGCCCCTCTCCCCTCCCTGATCAGGGGAGGAAGACTGAAAATTCGAATCCTCTAATCACATGGTTGGCTCCCCAGCACCCAGCCCTCATCCTTAGATGGAGTCCAAAGCTACCTCATTAACATAAAAAGATACCTTTATTGCTTGGAAAGTTCCAAAGGTTTTAGAAGTTCCCTGCAGAAATGGTAAGGAGACCAAATATATGTTTCTTATTATAAGTCACAATATCAAAGCATAAAAAGAGTAAAATGCTTAGGAACAAACTTAACCAGGAAAGCAAAAAACTTGTGTAATCAGTGGAACTGGGGCTCTTTTGCGGGTCTGCGAGGAAAGCATGCCAGGGAGCCATATGGGAGGTGTGGTCTTGTCATCAGGTTTATTGAAGTTGTAGTTAATGCAAAGGGTCGTCCTGGGTTCAGATCCATCCCACCATTGAAATAATACAATCGTATCTTCAACAAGGCCAAAACAAAGACCGGCGTCCAGAGTTCCTCTTTCATATTAAAGCCTAACCCTTTGGAGCTCACAGGTGGCTGCTAAACGGCCTCAGTCTCCATCCAGCTAGCTTAGCTTGTGTTTCTGGCTGCAATCCGTTGCTGTGCTGTGGTAATCAGGTCCCCACCCGGAGCTGGCATTTGGAGTTCACTAGGGCCACACGGTTATGGAAAGAGAACGCGCATGTGTACAGGGCAAGTGCAGTGGTTCCCAGGAAAGGGGGGGGAGGGGGGGGAGAGAGAGAGAGAGAGAGAGATTCTTTATTTCCTTGGGATTATATTATTTTGAGAACAACCAGGAGCTTTTTCAAAATAACCAATCAATTTCCCAAGCTTTTGTGGGTTTCTGATGGACCTACCCCCTAGTTAGACTGACAGGTCTCTACAGTCAAGTACCTCATCCTGCTCCCCCCTACCCCAACAATTCAGTATCAGAGTGGGGAAGGGAAGGGTGTTAGTCCTTGGTGGGGCAATGCTGTGATCCCCTGGAGTGTGTGAAGATGTAGTTTCCTGGAGAAACAAACAGGCTTATGTTCCCTGGTTGATTATGCTCAACAATATCCAATGCCCTTTGCTCTTTTTCCTTATTAATAATTAGTTAACTATCTATAGTAACATTCGAACACTAAAAACTGCAAAACATTGCTGGAAGAAATTTACAAAGATGTAAATAAGTGGAAAGGCATCCTGTGTATATAGATTGGAAGACTTAATATCATTAAAATGTCAATACTACTTAAAATGAAGTACGGCTTTATGCAATCCTGATAAAAAATCCAATGGTGTTTTTCTTTTTCAGGAATAAAAGAATATTTCTTTTTATTTATATGGAATCTCAATGAACTCTGAGTAGTCAAAACAATATTGGGAAAAAAACCAAAACAGAGTGGGAGGGCTTACACTTCCTAATTTCAAAACTAATTGCAAAGCCACAGTACTGCAAAACAGTGTGCTTCGGACAGAAAGACAGATATCTAGAGTAATGGAATGGAACAGAGAGCCCAGAAATAAACCCTCATGTATATGGTCAAGTGATTTTTGAAAATTGTGCCAAAACCATTTAGTGGGTAAAAGATAGTCTTTTCAATAGTGTTGGGAAAACTAAATATTTATGTGTAGAAGAGATATAGTAGACCATTACCTTACTTCATATGCAGAAATTAACTCAAAAAATTAAATGTAGGCCCATGCTTATAAAACTCTTAGGAAAAAAATGGGAAAACCTTCATGACATTAGCTTGGCAGCAGTTTCTTGACTCTGATAACCAAAAACACAGGCCACCAAAGTGAGAACAGATAAACTGGGTCACATTAAAGAAAGTCAGTAAAATCATCAGTTCATCCATTCATGATTCCTCCGTTCACCCCTTCACTTCTATCATTTATTAGGACCTACCCCGGGTCGATGACTGTTTCTCCCGAGGAGGGTCGGGGAGATGTTGTGGATGGAGAAATCACAGAACCAGAGTGACCTGGTTTGTGCCTCTGAGGAGCAAACCGTCCACTGTGGATGCAAAGGGTAAACAAATAATTACTGTGCTGTCTGCGCAGGTCTCCTCCCCAGGGGAGTGCCAGCCTGGAGGGGAAGGAGCCATCAAGCCCGCTCAATGTCCTCACAAGCTCCCTTCACTAAGGAATAGTGATTTCAAAAGTATTTATTATCTCCCATTGCTTATTCTCACTGCAATGTATTTTTGTGCTCCTTCTGTTTGACTTTCTGGAACCAGTTTGATAACCAAGCAGCTGATCCTGCCAGCCCTGTGTTCTCACCGCTGCCAAGGCCTATGAGGCCATGTGTTTGTTTGTATTCATTTGCAATTATCCTGCTGGAGAGAAATGTGTATAGTGCCTGAATTATCAGAACATTCCTATAGCAACAAGTATTTTAAAATTAATTGCACCATGTATTTTTTTTCCAATTTACTGAATCTATCCCAAAGCAGAAATACATTAAATGTGATATTTCTTAGAATTATCTGCACACTACCAAATCACCCTACTTCATTTACTTTCAAATTGACTGCAGCTTAATACATACTGGACATCTTTTATTAAATGCTACAACATAAAGCAAATCTTAATGAATCATACCTTGTGAATGATGCCATGGGGTCATGTGGGCATCTGGGCCCACCTTGGAGAGCCAGACAAACCTTCAGAATCTACATCAGGAGCTCTGGATATAGAAACCAATATTCATGAAAAAATAAATACAAAATTTTAAGTCATTGTTATTTACTTGCTTTCCCATTTCATGCTTTTAGTCTGTTAAATGAAGCATTCACAGGATACTACCTAATTACTAGAAATAAAATATTGAGATGGAAGATGAACTCAGGTTTGTAAAACCAGATTAATGATTAGAGCTTCAACAAGCCACTTCCAAGTGGGCCTGTGAAAGTGAAACTCCTTGTGGCAGTCTCTTAACTCTAAACTCAGTGCTTCGAATAGGCCCCAAAATGACTATGAAATAAACTACAGAATGGGAGCCCTCCTGAGGTTTGTGCCAATGGGACAAAGGCTAAGGAGCTGAAATTTGAAGGTGCTCAGAGAACAACTCTGCCATGCAGATGAGAGACACTGAGGAGGATGACACAGGAGAGAGGCAGCAGGGATCACAGAGGTCCATTTATAACATGACAGGGTCCACCACGGAAGATACTCAAAGAGAGCCTCACCTCTACATCACAGAGCTGAAGGGTTCCATGGGAAAAAGGAGGTGATTCATCTTGGCTGGCTTCAAACTATGAAATACGTCTAACTTTGATGGAGTAGTTTATTCAGTTACATAAGTGCACATTTAAAAAATATTCCAGTTATATTTTTGTGTGGGAATTGGGCTAGATTATTTCTAGATCTGCCTATTTTCCTAAGATCTTATAATTCTATCTAACTTTACTTTTGGTGCGAAAGAATCAAAAAGCCAGGTATTTGGGGAGAAAAATAGAAATCTGATATTCCATAATAAGAAGTTGCAAACTTTTTTTGGTAAATGGTTAGATGTTGTAAGATTTGTTGACTATACAGTCTCTGCTGTTGTAGGGTAAAAGCAGCCACAGACAATAATGTGGAAACAATCCAGTGTGGCTGTGTTCCAATAAAACTTTATTTACAAAAACAGACAGTGGGCTGGATTCTTCAGGCTATACTTTGCCAATGCTGTTCTGCAATATAAAGCTATATTCAAACTGTATGTGACTATCAGTAGAATCCAAAGCCTACACGTTTGGGGACACTAACCCACCTTTCATGTGGATGTGACCTCAGTGAAATTCAGGGTCCACCTCAGACAGTCACTTTCCTCCTTGCTTAGTACTGTGGAGAGCAGGGTCAGGACCAAGTGTTCTGTTCCTGACCGCCCTAGCACAAGGACAAAGCCTCACTGGGAACTGTTGACGTAGACCGACCTTGACAGCCATGGACAGCCATTACCACACAAGGAAAGGCCAGATGACATGGAGGAAGATTCATTTCCCGGCAAATTTTCACCCAGACTGGGAGTCTTTTTATTATGAATATGTAGTGCCAAGGTGCAAAACACAATGACAATGTGAAATTTGGGAAGTTAAAACTTCTCTCAATATAAGGAAGAACAAACCATCAACCAAGGAGCGCATAAAAACTTGGAACAACAAATTGATGTTTCTTTTTCTCCCTCTCCCTTTCCTTCTCTCTAAAAATTAATAAATACAAACTTAAGAGAAAACATATGAGGAAGAACAATATAAAAATTGCAGCCTCCTGGTGATGCGTTTGGCCGCCCCTGGCTGTTTCCCTTAAGCCGGGGGCCGAGCCTAATTAGGGCTTGTCGGTTAAACGGGCTGGGCAGCTCTGTGCTTACTTTCTCCTACTGATGCTTGTTCGCTAGACTTTTAAATCAAGACTTGACATAGTCAAGCATTTTAGATTTCCTTTCTAAATAAGATGGAGAATAGAAGCTTTGCGGCTTTGTGCTCAGTGAACAGTCCCAATCAAAGGCTTTTAAATAAAGGAATGCTCTTTCATAAATAACCCCTAGCAACCTTCAGTTACCTAGGGTGATGGCAAAGCAAAGGGCATGACTGCAGGCTCCGCCAGACCACAGACCCGGCTCTTCTCCCCGGGGTGCCGCCGGGAGCCGGGAGTTACCCGTCATCTGATTAAAGCACAAGACGCGAGAAAGAAAAGAGCTGACCAAACCCGATGATGTAACCAGCTCAAGTGATCTTTGATTCTCTAAACTGAAGTTTCACTAGGTGTCCATCATCTGAGATATTTTGGTACCAAAAAGTTAAATCATAAAGGGATATTCCTAAATACAGGCACCTTACCTTTGTGTTCTGGGATATCTATATATCTCAGGGCCTAGTCCCCTTTAAAAAAAAATAATGTTATGGGCAAAGTAGTGATGTAGCCTTGGAAACAATGAAAGGGCAGTTTATATACTGTATGTATTCTTACCAGTGAAGAAACTAATGTTAAAATTCCACCTCTTGTTGCTGAACTGGGTGTCTCTTAGGCCTAAATGCTCGCAGTGCTGCATCAATCTTTCCCTTCTGCATCAGTCTTCTAGAGCTGCTGTGACAAAGCACCACGGACTGAGGGGCTGAGTGACACAAACCACAGGACTGCATGGCCTCTCAGTTCCGGAGGTTAGAAGTCTGAGATCAACCTGTCAGCAGGGCTGATTCCTTCTGAGGACCTTGGGAAGATACTGTCCCAGGCCACTCTCCTTGGTTTATAAACCATCATCTTCTATGTGTGTGTCTGTGTCTGTGCCCACATTTCCCCTTGTTTATAAGGACATTAGAGTGGATTGGGGCCCACTCTAGTCATGACATTTTAACTTGATTTTCTCTGTAAAGAGAAAATAGGGTTATATTCTGATATACTGCAGGTTGGGACTCCAGTATATCCTTTCTTTGGAGGGGACACATTCAACCCACACACCCACCCTGGAGCTTGAAAGTTTTAACTTATCTCTAAGGATCATTATCAGCATGACAAGGCCTTTCTTCTTGCTCAAGGCAACTCATTTCCGCCGTTTCCCTGGCACGTAGGCTAGACAGTGCCGGGCTGCTTCCTAAGGCACCGAGGACCTTTTCAGCATATGATTGTGATCAGTCCATCAGAAAAATCCATATAAACCTTCAGATAGTTTCAAAGACCTCTCTAAATCAGGAATGCCTTTGACCCACTGCAAGGAGGAACTCTCAGGGCCCTGCAGTCGCAGAGTGCGGGCTCATATCCTTAAACTCCGTGGTTTCCTGTTGCATGTGCTGACTGCTCTTTTTCCTATAAAATCCCAGCTAAGTGCAGACTGAAGGGCACTGTGGACTGGGAGCTCGGTGAGAACATGGCTCGATATTTCTCAGTGGCACATGGGTAGCTGCCAGCAGCTGGACCCTGAACAAAACGTGCAACAGAGAATCAATACGGGTCCCCTTTAGCGATCGGACTCACTCGGCATTGTCTGTGCACATAATGATTCACGTCTAAGTGAGCAGGAGCAGACCCACGCAAATCGTTTGTGGGCCGGAGGGAGTCGGACCCAGCTAATGTGCAGATTCGCAGGTGGGGAGGCTGTCATTTTGCTCTTGGCCCTGTTTCACTCATCAAACACAATCCTCTTTACCTCAGCACTTCCATTTGCCAGGAAAAATCATCCTTTCAGAATACTCGAGAGGGGAATGATGTCATGTTTTTACTACAATATTGGCTATTCAGGAAAATCTTAAAGGAAAATATAGTTATCTTAAAAATCATAATATTCTGTCTGGTACTGAGGGCTAGAGAATGAGGCACTGTTGTGAGTTGGACCGTGTCCTCCCAAAAAAGGTGTGTTGAAGTCTTAACCCCTGGTACCTGTGAATGTGATCTTATTTGGAAATTGGATCTTTGCAGGTGTAATCGAGTTAAGATGAGGCCATCCTGGGTTAAGGTGGACCCTCACCCTATGCAGCCATGTCTTCATGACAGCCAGCTTCTTTATGCCTAGACCAGGAATGCAAAGGCTGAATGCATTTAGAGATTGTTGTGCTAAACCATCACCTCTTAGGAATTTGTGTCCTAAGGAAAAGGATGCCCTTTCACCAGTTGGGGTTGAGCACAGATGCTTAGGGACTAAGAGTTAGGGGTGAGGGACAAAGCTAACTGATGCACTTCAGGTCCCAGCGTTGTAAAAAGCAGCTGTGAGGGGATTGGTGCGCTCTCACCTTGCAGACTTTCTGGTTTTCTATCAATATCTTTCCCACTGGCAGCAGCAGCTGCATAATTTTCAGGGTCCAGTATAAAATGGAATACTGTCCTTATTCAAAAAGTTATTTAAAATTTCTGGGTGGTGACAGAAGAGCATGAAACCAAATGCATGGCCCTTAACTGCACGTGTCACACGGTCATGAGGCTGGTCCTGTCCCCAGCCAACATATGAGGAGGAGTTGATGAGCGTGAGCCAAGCCTTCCATCGACACATTTATTGTTTACCTGCCTACTGGTTGTACACACTAGAATTAAACCATCAAGTGTTCTCGTTTTAAAAAGATCAGCTTTTGGCTATTTTATATTGTTGGATTTACCTATTCTTGGAATAGATAATGGAATCACTAGGACAAAGAGGCAATAGATGCTTATTTTGTAATACCGCAATATTTCCAAGCTGCCTTTGTTTACCAAAGGCTCTCCCTTAAATGCCTGTTTCTCTTCAGCAGGATTATTGTTAAAGTGTATCAGCCATACGGAAACAACACGGTGCTTCTGAGGAGCAGCCGTGCTCGTCCTTGAGGAAATGAAATCCCTCCTCCTTGGTGCTTTCCCAGCACTGTTGTTTCTGGGCAGGTGACTCTTGGGCGTTTCTTGTGCCCTCCTGACTGCACTGTTGCCAGCTGCCCATGTGGAGTGCCTACAGCGTCACCCAGAGTATCATCTCCTGTCTCACCTGTTAAAACATTGACACATTGTGCTTCTAGCCTCAGAGTTCTGTTATCAAACTCTTCTCCATTATGTCGACATTATTGACTATGTTCTCCATGTTATAATTCATGTGTCTGTGGCTATTCTGCAGCTACTAATGTGAACTGCTTAATCCCTTCATCTTTTCATCCAGCCCTGCAAATCCCCTCCACTCTGGAAATTGTCAGCTTGTTCTCTGTATCTATGAGTCTGTTTCTATTTTGTTTGTTTAGTTTGGTTATTAGGTTCCACACATGAGTGAAATCATGTGGTATTTCCCTTTCTCTGACTGGCTTATTTCACTCAACGTAATACCCTCTAGGTCTCTCCATGCTGTCACAAAAGGTAAGATTTCCCTCTGTTTTATGGCCAACTAGTATTCCATTGTGTAAATGTACCTCAGGATTTTTATCCACTTATCTACTGATGAGTACTTGGGTTGCTTCCCAATCTTGGTTATTGTAAATAATGCTGCAATGGGTATAGGGATGCATATATGCTTTTGAATTATGCTTTTGATGAATTATATGCTTTTGGGTTTCTTCAAATATATTCCAGAAATGGAATCACTAGGTCACAAGGCAATTCCATTTTTAATTTTTTGAGGAAACACCACATGTTTTCCATAGTGGTTGTACCAATGTGCATTCCTATTGACGGGGTATCAGGGGTCCCCTTTCTCCACATCCTCGTCAGCACTTTTGTTTGTTGATTTATTGATGATAGCCTTTCTGACAGGTGTGAAATGTTATCTCATTGTGGTTTTGATTTGCATCCCTCTGATGATTAGTGATGATGGGCAAAATTTCCTGTCTTTTGGCCATCTGTATATCCTTCTCGGAGAAATGTCTACTCAGGTTTTGCCTTTTATTTGGGTTGTTTGATTTTCTGGTGTTATCTGAGTGCTTCATAAATTTTGGATATTAACCCCTTATTGAATGTACCATTGGCAAATATGTTCTCCCATTTAGCTGGTTGTCTTTTCATTTTGTTGATGGTTTCCTTGGCTGTGAAAAACCTTTTTAGTGTGATGTAATCCCATTTGTTTATATTTTTTTTGTTTCTCTTGCCTGAGGAGATATATTTTACTGCCTAAGTTTTCTTCTAGGATTTTTACGGTTTTGAGTCTTACATTTAAGTTTTTAATCACTTTTGAGTTTATTCTTGTGCATTGTGTAAAAAGGTGGTCTAGTTTCATTTATGTGCATTTTCCTGTCCAATTTTCCCAACACCACTTATTGAATAGACTACCTTTACCATATTGTATGTTCTTGCCTCCTTTGTCAAATATCAATTGACCATAAAGATGTAGGTTTATTTCTGGGCTCTCTATTCTACTCCATTGATCTATATGCCTGTTTTTATGCTAGAACCATGCTATTTTAATTACTCTAGACTTGCAGTGTGATACCTCCAACTTTGTTCTTATTTCTCAAGATTGCTGAGGCTATTCAGAGTCTTTTGTGGTTCCATATGACTCTTTGGATTATTTGTTTTAGTTCTGTGAAATATACCATAGGTATTTTGATAGGAATTGCATTGATGTAATTCCATCCATGAACAGAGTATATGCTTCACTTTATTTGTATCTTCTTCAATTTATTTCTTTTATCTCTTTGGTTAAATATATTCCTAAGTACCTGATGTTTTTTGATGCAATTGTAAATGGGATTGTTTTCTTAGTTTCCTTTTCCGATAGTTTATTATTGATGTATAAAAATGCAACCAATTTCTGAATATTAATTTTGTATCCCGATACTTTCCTGAATCCTTTGATTAGTTCTAGTGGTTTTTTGTTGGAGTCTTTAGGGATTTCTAAGTACAGTATCATGTCATCTGCAAATAATGACAGTTTACTTCTCTTTTTCCAATTTGGATGCCTTTTCTTTCTTCTTGTCTAATTGCTGTGGCCAAGACTTCTAGTACTATGTTGAATAAGAGTGATGAAAGTGAACATCCCTCTGTTACTCCCGATCTTAAGAGAAACATTTTTAGTTTTTACCCATTGAGTATGAGGTTGGCTGTGGGTTTGTCACATATGGCCTTTATTATGTGGAAGTATGTCCCCTTTATTCCCACTTTGCTGAAAGTTTTTGTCATAAATAGGTACTGGATGAAATATTTTTAAAGCATGCACATCAAGGTGCTCTACAAAAGAAAGGTCTTGCATCTTTCCCATTGCGTTTCTGTTAAAATTCAGCTTCTGATTCCTGCTGTTTTTCACATTTTGAGAACATCTAAATTCTCTAAGGAATTTACCCTGAGTGAGGTAGGATTTGTGATAGCAAAACATAAATACATATGTTATCCAAATATGTAGTATAAAAATATATTTTTATTTTTCATATTAGTAACTATATTTTCACACTAAATAAACCCATAAGACTATGGATCTGAACCAGTAAGCTGGTTACTAACATTGTTGTCTTGTTATTCTGCTGGATTGGGAAATATCTACTGGTGGGGAAAATAGGGTTGGCAGGAGGTTTTGATTCATGAGCTGAGAGCAGTGACCACGAAGTGTCTCTCACTCATTTATTGTGTATTAATTAAACTTCTACTTCTGAAGCTTGCTGTTAATGCAAAGTTTTTAAATAAAAAATATATAACATATAAGGCAAGAAAAAGTATGTAAATTTAGGTAAGAATGGACCCTGCTCTACTCAGATATAAGAAGTGCTTATGAAAATTAAAAAATTTAAAGCGAGTTTTTGATGGATAGTGTGTGGTGATGCAACAGGCCCATGTTGTTACTTTGGCTTTTCTGCTCTCCCACAATTTCAGTGTTTGTTGCAGAACATGTTGTGTGACCTCTGGTCCTCATTTCTCCTTCTGTCAACAAAGGATAATGAAATTTCTGGAAAGTCTCTTGCAGAAAGTTGTAAGGACTAATGAGAACATGTTCTCCAGCTTTGTGTTCTTCAGAAAAAGATGGTGTCAAAATAGAAGATTCATTACCTTGTGTCGTGACAGGAAAAATATGCTGAAATAAGGGATTTTCTCCTTGAATGAATATAGAACTCTACCATTCATTTGGACAGAAGGTTTTCATTTTTAATGTCCTGTCTCTCTGAGCACCCTGTGACTCATGTTTGAGGAGAAGCGTTTCTTTAGATTTTCATACCCAAGTTTCTGACTGTTCTTCTCTAGTAACTTGGAAGTATACATTATTTAACTTCACGATCAATGCTGGAAAATCCAGAAATCAGGCTGAGCCTTAAGTAAATGTGTTTTTGTGTCTGAAAATTTATAGTTCTCATATAGTTCTATGTTAAGGCTGAAAACCCAATGCCAAGGTGAACCTGAGGTCACACAGTCAGGCTCTCTGCATTATGAGATGCGATGCTCCACACATGATGTCCATAACCTGTCACTGAATCTTGTTATACAAATAATATTTCTTCTTGCCTCTTTTGTATCTGGGTTATTCTAGGTTTTTAATTGACCATTTTTCCTATGTTTTGAACCCAATTATAATACATTTCAGCTACAAAAACATTTCACATAATTTATTTCATAGTCTTTCACTGATACAAAAAAATTGGGGTTATAGAATCTTAGCAACAGAATTGTACATTAACATACTGAAGCTAAACTAAACTAACTGTTCATAGTTAGGATGTGTTTTTGCTGTTCATTCATTTACTTAATGCAACTCCATTGAATGCATAATTTTAGATTATTCCTGCTGCCTTCACTCAAATAAACACTGCCATCTCCACCTGCTCTGAATTCTTATTAGCAAAGTGATCTGGTCATTACCATGTACATTGTGAAAACAACCATGTGCAGAGATCTGTCCCTGAACAAACACTGGCTGGGATCCCAGGTCCCCTGCAGCTACTGTTGCAGCCTTGGGCCCCTCCCACATCTTCTGCTCCTGCCACAGATACCCTTTCTAGTGACCCCATCCCTTACTGAAATTTCTGGAGACAGCTGTTTCTCTTGACAGATGTAAAAACAAATGCCTGTGTGCCTGATCCTGACTTGTCTGGACCTGGGCACCCACGCACTTGTTAAATGTAACGACATGGCTGGGTACTAATTGAGGTCAGCAAGCCTCACTTCCTCTGTCATGCTTGGACAGCGACTCTGCCCTACACTTTTTTTTCTTCATTAATTTTAATATACTCATATTTTCTTAGAATAAGGGGGCAATCATAGCATTTGATCAGTTTAAAAAATTTTTAAATTCTCTGATTTTGCTTCTGCACATCTGTGTTAAATGTGGCCATTGAGAGACAAAAGACATACTCAGGGCTTTTCTGTGAGAGGAACTTCAACTATTTGATTAGTTATAGCTCGTTATTTGCAAGAGCCTAAATAACATTCTAAACAAAGCTATTTTTAGGAGTAAATCTTTCTTATTCATCAATTGAGGAAGACAGCTAGTGTTTTATTGTGGGCAGACAGGCATATGAACAGGAAGCACTAATTTGAATTCCTCTTGAAGTCCACAGCTTGTGGCTTGGTTACCATGGAGATTACCTTTCCTCTCACCTGATGCCCCTGCGACGATAAAGATAAACTGTTGGTTTTATATGTTGGTCCCTGTGTGGACACCACAGGCAACGTGTGCTCTTGACTTTATACAGAAAATCTATATGGGGATGAGTTACCCTTATGCCTAGGCCTCACTCCAGATATTTTAGTTTTCTTGTTTTGCAATCAGACCTGGGCACTGGAATACATTTTAAAACCTCCCAGCTTACAACACAGTTCAGCCAGGACTATGAATCTCTGATTTAATGTAAGGTAGGTATTGAATGGCAAGCAGTTGTTCCAAAAGTTGTCTTTTCCTTTTAAATCAGTTCCAAAACTGATTCGAAAACTAAGGCAGGAGAGTCCCACTTCCACTGGTCGCCGACAGGCACATACGCACCACGTGTCCTTCCTAGCACATGGGTGCGGGAGGGGCGTAACTTGCTTTGGCCGTTGCTGTGTGGATGGAGGTGAAAGAGATGACTGCGGGTCAGGAGCTTGAGGGGGTCAATGTGTGATTTGCCACATTCCCTTTTACCTACTGGGGCAAAAGCACACACAGGGACGGAACTTTCATCGTCTGAACCTCGAATAACTGTGAAGGGCAGAGCACATAGGACAAGAGGTGCGAATGAGAAATAAAGCTGTTATCTTTAGCCACCAAGATTTCGAGATTATCTGTTACTGCCGCAACATAGTTTATTCTGACGGATATCCTATAAACCACCTTCTGAAAACTTAAAATATTTTGTGCCTGACTGAGAGTGATTTAAGACAATGTGTGGTGGTGAGGATAATACTGACAGAGTAAATATGTTTTACTTGTGAAAGGGATGTATTTCTAAAAAATGTGTGGCAACTATAAAACATTCATAACTTCACTCGGCAATTCTGAAGCTGAGAATTCACAATATTGGGTTCTTTTGGAAAAATGGCTTTCCTGAAAACAGGCAGTGGTGCACGGAAAGCTGCTTTTGCAATATAGTGGTCAATAAGTTAGACTTCAAGGAGAGAATTTATAGAGAAGGTCCATAGAAATATAATAGAATCAATTTTCCCTATGGGTCTATATTTTATTAGGTTTAGTATTCTGTACTTGACATTTGTTATTATCTAATGCTTATGACATTGAACTAGATAAATGGCATTCAGTTGAGATCATATGCAGAAGATGACATGAAAAATTACACTAGCAAGTTTGTTTAAGCACAGCTGCTTGCTAATGAAGATACTTTTCTAATAAAAATGATGATCATATAACAGAGTGATCCACCTAAGTCCAGAGGTGTAATATAGCTATCAAAGAAATGAACAAACAAAGATAGACAGATAAAGACTCATTCTCAATCAAATAGTTCCTGAGACCACAGAACTCTTCCCGAATGCTAGGAGCTGGGCAGGAACTTCCGCTGTGAATGGAGAACCAAAGCTCTGCCAAGGGGGGCTCCCGGTGGCTGTTGTCCTGGACAGGTTTGAATTTGAAGTTACACTGTCGTCTCTTTAGACAAGTCCTTTGAACAAAGCTCTACCTAGTAAAACTGTCTTTTCTAACACAATATCTTATATATTTGCTTTGCTTCATGCATTATAGAGGAGGGCAATGAAATACCAGTCAGTCCTCAGTTGAACTGCTGAATAATAGCGGTGATAATAGCAAACCCATTCTATGTTCTCTTAAGCATGCTAAACATACTGAAATGTGGTTACCTGCCAGAGTCCAAGCAGGGACTGTAACTTGTCTGACGTTTAGAACAATTTCTCTTTTTTATGAGTCTTAGTGATGTGTATCGCACTGGAGAATTACATGGTAGAATAGATGGAAAAAAAGAAACCCTTTCTTTTATATTCTTGGGAAAGCATTCAAGAACAAAAATAACAGTCACTCAGGACAATAAAGTTTAAAGCCAAAGAGGCCATGTATAGAAGTCAAGTGAGCACAATTTGGGAAGAGTAGCAGGACCCCGGAGGCTTAAATGAAAAGAGTATTTCTTTGTCCTGAGGATAGCGGGCTGTGGTGGGATGACTTGTTGGGTTGTTGGATCACTGATATCTTGGTGGAAACCCAAAATGAATATCAGTGGAAAATTCTGAGGAAAGCTACCTGTCACATACTTGTGACCCACTCCCAGACACATCTTGGTCTGGGTGTGTAGTTCCACGGTTCATACCACACGTATGTTAATAACATTTTGGGTCTTCATGTGCATGCTGGCCATTTATGTGCTAGGACTTAGGTTAGAAAAATCACAAGATATGGCCTTCCTTCCTGCTTCCTGCCAAGAGACAAAACTGTTTGGCCCTACAAGCAATTTCCTCCACTCTTTGGATAGCTTGGCGCAGAGGTGGCTCTGCTTGTCAGCGCTTGCCGGCACAGGCTGATGCCAGCCCCTGCTCACTCTGCCTAACAAAGAGATTCTCAACCCAGAAAGTGTACATGGGTAATAGTGATTCAGGTGCCCTCTGCTCCCTGACCTTAGAAATATGTAGAGCATCAGAGGACAGGGACACTGGGCCCTGACGGGTTGAACAAGGGGTATGAAGCCTCAGTTGTGTGTAGTGAGGATTCAGGTATTGCTACAGACTGAATGTTTGTGTCCTCCCAACTTTACCTGTAGAAATCCTAACCTCCGATGTGATGGTGTTTGAAAGGGGGCCTCTGAAAGGTTATGATGTCATGAGGGTAAAATCCTCATGAATGGGATTAGTGTCCTTATCAGAGACCCCAGAGAGCTTTCTCACCCTTTCTTGCCATGTGAGTATCACCTAGAAGATGTTTGTCGAACCAGACATGGGCTCACACCATTCATCAAATCTGCCAGAGCCTTGAACTGTGAAAAATAAAATTCATTTGTTGAAAAGCCATATAATCTGTGGTGTTTTGTTTACAGCAGTCCCAAGCAGACTGAGATAGGGGTGTGTTTCTTCCACTTATCAGCTCCCAAGTTCTCCCCAGTAAACCCATGTTCTACCTGCACCATGTGCCGGGTGTGTCTGAAAGTAACCCCTGTGCACAGCTCAGGAAGGGCACAGACAAGTAAACGACCATCCCAGGGAGCATTAAATTGATGTAAAAGCAATGTTTTGTTGTGTTGCACAAAAAAGAGCCCAAATTCCACCTGAAATATATGGCAGAACTTTACGGAGAACTTGGTCATTAGGTGAGGCCCTGAAGGTGGGTAGAGTTTAGATAGGCCAGTGAGGTGTAGGCATCTGGGTGAAGCAGGGGTCAGAAGGCGTGTGTGTTTGGGTGATGCGGAGACCCACAGGAATTGGATGTCTGCGCTGTCAGTAGACCTGCCCCTGCCCAGGCAGCAAAGGACCCATGGGGTGAACCTGCAGAGTTTGTGCCACATCCTGCCCAGGAATAGACATCTCAGTAGGACAGCTGTCACTAGGGCATCACAGTACATGGAGTCAAAATGGAACAGAGGCTCATCAAAATTTTTTTTTTCTCTTCATAATGGTTTTTACTTCTATTCAGGGCACTGCTTTCTCTCATGGGGAGAGTCTTGAGCTGTGATATACAACATACCTATAAATTATTAAATACTCATTTATTTAAAAGACACATGTTACTAAACTTTCATCACGATTTTGTTTTGTGTTTGATGGTATTGGATAATTCCCACCTGCTATCTTCCAATAATGGGATTTGTGGTTTTTCTTCTCTAAGTTCTGGTCTTTGCATTCATTGTTAAAATAGGTCGAAGGTTGTAAATTTCAAAGGAGAAAAGACTGGTCCTCTTAAAATTTCTCATAAAATCCCTGTGTTCAAATACCAAATAAAATATATCATCGCTCTATGACATCCTGTAAAGAACTGTAATTTTCGAGTAAGGTTTATTGATGTCACTGTTAGCAACATAAATACCAGAAAAAGATTGTAAAAGTTCAACCTAGTGCTTCTTTTTATTTTTTCTCGAAAGTGTGTAGTGCCATTAACATAAGTTAGGATTTTAAATTTAACTAAAAATTTCATTAGTCGGGTATTGATGGGTTAGATTTTGGGGAACAAGAGCTTTAAAGACTCAAGGTCAGGGCAAAAATATAAACTTTATAGGAGAACTGAACTTGAAATGTTTCAGTTTCTACAGATGGAACATGAATTGGTAAAAAGGGCAGGTTTATCACATTAAATTAAAGATGGATGTAGTGCTCTTTCTCACTCCTCATTCCAGCTATTGTATTTTGTTAATATGTAGCTGACTTTGACCTTCTGAAATATTTGTTCCCAGAAGTTGTGATAACCAGTATTTCTGAATAGGAACAGGGAGGGGGCGGGGGCGGGGTGAGTATTACAGTGTTCACCACAAAATTCTGCAAAGAAACAGTTGTCAACCTAGAATTCTATGTACAACTTTTTCTAGTATGAAGGTGAAATAAAGACATTTTTACAGAAATACATTAAAAGGTAATCCATTGTAGCAATCTATACAAACATTTTTAAAAAATGTTTTCCCGTTGAAGAAAATGACACTTTATGGAAATTTGTGTCTATGTGAAGGAAGGTACAACAGTAGAACTGATGGTTATGTAAGTAAATATGAGTCTTTCTCTTTTTTTGAAAAGACATTTCTTTTATTGATTCCAGAGAGAGGGAAGGGAGGGAAAAAGGGAAGGAAGAGAAACATTGGTGTGAAAGAGAAACTTCAATCGGCTGTCACCTGCACGCGCCGTGCCGGGGGACCATACCCACAACCCAGTCATGTGCACTGACCGGGAAATTGAACACACAACCTTTTGGTTTGCAGGATGATGCCCCATGAACTGAGCCACACTGGCCAGGGCAATATGACAGACTTTCTAACTTATTTTAAGGTTTATTTTAAGGTTTAGAGAGCCAGTTCTCAAACTTTTTGGTCTTAAGACCCATTCACGTTAAAAACAAACAAGCAAATAACAAAGAAAAACTGCCCAGTACACTGAAGATAACAAAGAGCATTTGTTTATGTGAATTATATGTACTAATATATTTAACATATTGGAAACTAAGAAATTATATGAATATATGAAGCCTCAAACAATATAAATATAGCCTCAAACAATATAAATATACCCTCATGAAGGAATGAAAGTTAAAAGGTAAATAAGGTTTTAGAATTGTTCTGAAAATAGTTTCAATATCAAGAATAACCTAAAAACGTTCTATGGATTTAAAAGCTTCCTGGACCTCAATTTGAGAAAAATTAATTTAGGTTAAAGACCAAAATGAAACAACAAAACAAAACAAAACAAAAAAACAACCCAGTGCATTTGGAGTTTATAACATGTAAAAAGATAACGTGGCACATAGGATGGGAAGGGAGGGATATACCTTTGTGATGTTCTCAAGTTCTACCAAAACATTGTAACACAGTTTAAAAATAAATAATAATGAGTCAAAATTGTATATTAAAACCCAATAACTGAGAGAGGAAGGGGAGTGGAGAGAGAAAGAGAAAGGAGATAAGAGTTAAGGTTAATAACAGGAAAAGAGGGGAAAAGTCATAATAAACCCATGAAGTAAATAGTAAATAAATAGAAAAAAGGAAAATTAAACTTCCAAATAGCAGAAATTACATTAAATTAAAATGATCTAAACAGTCCAATTCAAAACAGATATGGTAAATTAGGATTTCTTTTTAAAAAGCAAGACACTAAGACTATACACTGAATATAAGAGATATTCATTCAGTATAAAAACCACAGCAAGTGTGGAAAAAGATATTGCATAATACTAATCAGAACAAGTTTCAAAAGATATAGTATGATTGGATAAAGTAGTTTTTAAGACTGTAATAAAGAAGGGCATTAAATAATGTGTGACTAAGTCAAGAATACTTTAAAATTCTGTATATGTATATACCTTTTATCAACATATATGAGAAGAACTAAAACCAATAAAAGGAGAAAAAGACAAATCTTCAATCATAGTGGGAGATTTTGACAGTCATATTTCAACTCTCAAGGCACATTAGACAAAGAAATCTATAAAAATCTATAAGAAATAGGAAACACTTGAATAATAAAATAATCCATCAACCAACTCAATTGAATTGACATTTATAAAACAATTCACCCAACAAGAGTAGAGTACACATTCTTTTCAAGTGAACAATTAACATTCACCAAGATAATAATACATATATATAACCATTATGCACCTTTCAAGAAACTTAAAGGATTGATATTTTATAGTGTATGATATATGACCACAGCACAATTAAATTAGAAATCTCCAAAACTATTCAAAAACTTCCCCTGAATCTTTGATAATTAATGATATGATTCCAAATAACACATGGGTGAAAGAAGAAATCACAAGAAATGTTGAAAATAGTTTATTAAATGATAAATTTAAAAATGCATCTTAAATGTATGAGACACCGCAAAAGCAGCTCTTAAAGTATAGTTTTACTGCTTGTAGTATAAAGAAAGATAAAGGGTTCAAGTCAGTGGCCTAAGTTTCTACCTTAAGAATTTAGAAAAAGAAGAGCAATTTAAATGCAAAAGTATGTAGAAGGAAAGAAACAATAAATATGAGAGCAGGAATACCAAAAGTAGAAAACAAAAAGTAGTCAATGAAACCTGGTCTAACATATAAGGAACTTAGAAGTCATCACTCCATGTTAACAAGTTAAAAACTGAACAAACTGAAATATCAACTCTTCTTAGATCCATCAGAGAAGGGAGGTTGTAGGAAACGATTCTCACCAAAATAGGAGAGACATACAGGCAAACGCAGAGAAATCACAGCCGTCCAAAGCCGAAGTCCATGAGCAGAAACTTCCGTGGGGAACGGTAGGTTAGAAAAACCTGAAGTGTAACTGATGAATTGCTGAAAGCTCAGAGTACACAACCTGAGAGAACTATCTCCAGGGGACATAGCCATGGGCAGCGAGGTGAGGGGCATGTATTCAAGAGTTTTATCCTCAGAAGCGGCAGCAGGTTTTCACAGTGAAGTTCAGGGAAAAACCCCCTGTTTGTCTAGCAGAGGGAGGAAAAAAGGAATCTTTGTTTAAATACACAAGAGCATTCTATTCTACTTAACAGGGCCTATCCTCAAGAGAAACTGTTTTGCAAGAGCTTAACCTATTGGAGTTTTATCAGAGCTTAATCAACCAGGGGTAAAGGAAACACTCAACTCCAGCCTCATCGCATTTCCAAGTGAAAGAAAGAAAACACCCACCTGCAGCCCCTTCGAGCCATCTTGTGCTATTTATAGGAGTGAAAAAATAAAACTGAGAAATATGTGTGAAATTTAGAGTTCAGGGAAACAGGTTCACTGAAAGAGAGACCTAATCATGGGACCACAGAGTGTTCCCTCCATCCCCGACAACCTTAAAAGCACATCACTAAAGAGTTATTTGTCACAGTTCCTTTTGCCCAGTTCAGGATGTCTGCCCTCACACAAAAAACTTAATGAGGCACCCTAAAAGCATAAAACAGAATTTGAACAGACTAAGCAACCAAACTAGAGCAGGTTATGGCAAGGATGTGGGAATTATCAACATGAATTTAAAACAACTTCAATTAAAATGCTGAGAGGTTTTTTGGTTTTTTTAAAAGATTTTATTTATTTATTTTCAGAGAGAAGGGAAGGGAAGGAGAAAGTGAGAGACAGAAACATCAATGTGTGAGAGATACATCGATTGGTTACCTCTTGCATGCACACTCCCAACTGGGGACCGGCCTACAGCCCAGACATGTGCCCTGACTGGGAATGGAACTGGTGGCCTTTTGGTCCACAGGCCAGTGCTCAATCCACACAAGCCTCAGGGAGAGTTTTTTTGGGGGGGGTACATGGCCGGGGGGCGAATTTCTATATGAAGCACCTGACAAGTGGAAAATGAAATTAAAGCAATACCATTTACAATGGCAAAAAATTTAAAAGACTTAAGAACCAAATTAACAAAAATAGTCAAGAACTGTACATTAAAAACTAAAAAGTACTGAGAGAAGTTAAAGAAAGCCTATGAAAATAAACAGGCATATTATGTTAATGGGTTGGAAGATGGCATATTGTAAGGATGTCAATTCTTCTCAAATTGATCTATACATTCAATACCATTTGAATCTAAATCCCAGTAGGTTGTTATACTAAACGATCTAGATCTAAAATTTACATGGAAATGCAATTTACATGGAAGCAATCAACCTGAATCAAAATTTACATGGGAAAGACTTAGATATGCTAAAGCAACTTAAAAAAAAAAAGAAGAAGCAGCAAATAAGAAGATACCAATTATCTTAAATTATTAGGCTTATGTGTAAAGCTAAATAGTCATTACTGTTCAATATTGATGTAAAGATAGTTATATAGATCAATGAACACACTAGAGAGTCCAGAAATATTAGTATGTACATGTTGAAGAAGTTTTTCAACAACAGTAGCAAGATACTTGACTGGGGAGAGGATGGGCTTCTCCAGAAAGGGTACCGAAACCGTGAGACATCTATATGGAGAAAACAAACTTTGATTCTCATCCCACAACAACTTAATGCAAAGCTGTTACATAAAGGTAACATAATCTTCTCATGTGGCTAAGCGCTTGTACATTTGGGGAACTGTATGTTGGAGGTGTTGAGAAAAGCAGATGTACCGGCTCCAGGGACCATGCCTTTAGGCACTGCGGGCCACACTGTCTTGTAACATAGAGTGCTGACTGCCTTAGGTCAGAGAAAGTCAGCTGATGAGGGAGGAGCCTACATCATGGCTATTGATTAATGTTACGTATCTGTCTGTGTGAGAAAAGCAATGTAGCCCCCCCAAAAGTCTGCACTCCAAACAAGAGAGGACACAGAGGACACTTGAGCATGATAAAAATGTCATTAAATAGGGAGTAGGTGTGGGCTGGATAGAGAGTGCTCTAGCCTTGGTTGTGTGGAAATCAGCCTTCTCATTCATGAATGAGAATGTAGGATTCAGTCAAAAGTATCCTGAGACTCGAAAGGCATTGTTGGTATTTTCCCAAACCTCGTTTATGCCTAGAATGTGATAAATTCTTTGTGTATGCATAAATGAATAGATGTTGGGAGATATAAGCCAAAAGAGTTGTCTAAGATCTTATATGTTCTGGGCACTTCACAAGTTGGTAGGTTATAAGAACAAATGCTTCTGTCTTTACTGTGACAAAACTGTGGGTCAGGGTGATATCAGCAAATCACAGAAAGCTGTCACACAAAATAGAACATAAGTGCCCAAGAGGGTTATAAACCCAAATGCTGACAGTTCCAGAAAGTGTAGGGCAAGGATTCACGGAGGGGTTGATATCTGACATACGTTTTAAACAGAAATGTGAAAAGTTACTGGATGTCATTGGTTCCTGGGAAGAACACGTTCTTTATTTGCATTAGTGTTATTTTTCACAGCTTGTCTTTTTAATGAAATTTATCAATTTAAAGCTCTAATTATTGTGACTTCTTAGTGAATGGACTCTGAATGAGGCTTTAGTACATAAAACATTTTCTACATGACAAGATGATGGACAGATTAATGGCACACACACAACATTTTAAGTGAAGACCCCAGACAAGTGAATTGCTTTAAATACGCACTAGCTTAACTTACAGGAAAATAATGATGCTGGTAACAGCAAGCTTAAATAGAGTTGTGCACTTTATATCAAATCCATAGATATGGACTTGATCATATCTTAACCCAAGATGTAGAAAATATATAATAAATACAATGGTAGCAAAGATTAAACATAAGAAAAAAGGAACAAGAAAGACTCACAGACACAGACAACGGTATGATGATTGCCAGAGGAAAAGGGACTGGGGGAGGCAGGAGAGGGTAAAGGGGGGATGAACAGTGACTGACGTGGAGAAGTGAACACACAATGCAATATACAGGTGATATACTGTAGAACCGTACCCCTGAAACCTGTATAATTTTATTAACCAATGTCACCCCAATAACTTCAATTAAAATATAAAAGTAAAAAATAGTTTATCCCAGGTAACCGGGGTGGGCCTGATTTAGTCAGTCAAAAGGATTTAGAGCAGAGCTGAGGCTTCCCTGAAGTGCAGTAGCTCAGGTCCTGCCTGAGCGTTCCCAGCTTGCCCTTCCTGGTGGCCCGCCCTCTGGAGTTCAGATGTGTCTAGTTATGGGTTGCACTGGGACCCCCCAAAGATGTTGGAGTCCTCACCCTCGGAACCTGTTAATGGGACCTTTTTGGGAAATAAGACCTTTGCAGATGACCAAATTAAGATAAGGCCATATGGTTGGCCCTAATTCAATATGACTATAGAGGGGGGCATTTGGACACAGAGAAAGACACACATAGAGAGAAGATGATGTATAGACTCAGGGAGAAGACAGTCACCTCCGAGTGAAAGAATGCCACAGATGTGTCCATCTTCGCATCCTACTGGGACTTTCTTTCTCCAGTAGAACCCTGACTTATGCACAGTTCTGGATGAGACACCATTCTGGATGGACTCCAGGATTTGATTCTGGAACAGATAGAGGGTATTAGTGGAAAAACCAATAAGATCCAAATAAATCCTGGAGTATAATTAATATTAATGTACCAAATGTCAGTTTCTTAGTTTGGCCAAGGCTATATAGGATGCTAACAATGGGGAAAGCTGTGTGACAGCATAGGAGAAACCTTTGTCCTATCTTTGCAACTTTTCTGTAAATTACTTATAAACATTATTCTGAAATAAAATAATTTGAAATGGCAAAAAAGGAACAAAAAACTGATGGCCAATTAAATTAAGTCAGATTCATAAGAAGCCAACTGGATATTCTTCCAGGGACTAAAGGGGAAATCTGAAGATAAAGACATAATTTTCAGTAAAACTCAACAGCTAGATGCATGCTAGACCACCTCCCAAACCCCCACGAAAACCTGAATCTTAGGAGCATTTAGAATCAGATTTCTTACAACTCCTGGGGGAGACTTTAGGGAAAGAACACTGGATATGGAATGAAACCAGAACTGATCAGAAGCCCTAATCCTTGTAAAGAGTTCCCCAGGGAATGTTAACTTTCCTTACCTGGAAATTCTTCACATTTAACTCTGCTTTATGTCCCCATAAAACTGGAATTCTGCAGAGAATAGCCAGAGACTTCACACACAAGAGCTGTCAAATACATTCCATATCTAAGTAGCTCTGCTAGAAAAAAGACAGTCATTAATTTCACCGTCTTGTATTTCAAGCAAAATTATAATCACAAGAACAAAGAAAAATTCTTCTTGCTGAGCTTCTCTTCATTTCTTCTTTCTTTACTCTTTTCTATTTTTCCCACTCTGCTTCATCTCAAGTACAATTTGCTTTCTCATCCAGAGGTGAGAGTCCCATTCTCTGGTCTGATGTTTCCCCCGTTGATTTCCTAACTTAGGGCAACATCTGGGATGACCATCTCCTCTCCTTCTAGTGCCCCATTGTTGAAGGGCCATCTTACCCTGGAAATGTATGGAAGAGATTTGTGTGATGTCTTCAATTGCTCCACAAATAGCTCTTGGATACATACATCAGTCCTGGGGCAGAATTTGCCTCGACCCAACAGTTCTCAGACTCCTTACCTATAAAGCTTTCATACCTGGTGGGCTTAGTTCCTGTAAAAGACCAAAGAAGAAAAAAAACTTTTCTACACATTAGAGGAGCTGTGAATTTTCTTTCTTCCCTGGAGTACTTGCTCAACTTCTTCTGTTGGTTTAACCACAAATAATACATTTTTAACTTAATGAGATATATTGGTTTTCTATAGTTGTGCAACAATTTATGGTTTAAAATTAATGGTTTCAACCATGCCTATTTATTATCTCACATTGCAGAAATCTAGGTGGTACAGTAGGGTCCCTTTCCAGGCCAGGTGTCAGCCAGCCTGGGCTCTTACCTAGAGGCTCTGGAAGATAACCCACTTCCACACCCATTTGGGTTGTTGGCCACATTTAGTTCTGTGTGGCTGTAGGACTGAGGTCCCCGTTTCCTTGCTGCTGTTGGCTGAGTAGTGGTTTTCATCTTCTAGAGAGCACCTGCTTTCCTTGGCATATGGTACCATCCATATTCAAGGCTTGTGGCAGCTGTCAAATTCTCCTAGTGCTTGGAGTATCTCCAACTTCACTTTCTACCTTCACTTCATTTAAAGATATACATATGATGACATTCTAATCTACCCAACTAAATCAAGATTATCTCCCTATTTTAAGATCAGCTGAAATAGGTCAAAATGGAGCAGCCATGTTTATCCTTCACAGCCACAGCACTCCCATATGAAGGCCCATCATCACCCTCCATGTTTCCATTGTTACACCATTATGCATTATTACGTGTTATGTGGTTATATATGACCATGCCTTTCCATTCAGACTCAACTGTGAATTACTTAAGGACAGAGCCATGTGTTCCTGGTGGCACCAGCACATTTTGGAACTATTTCTTATACTGAGACAGTTTCCTCAATGAGGTGTTATAGTTTCTGATAATATAGAAACATGAGTAATCTTCTTAACACTGGTATCCTCTGTACTTAGAAGTACCATGGAAAATTATTTAGTTATCACAACAAACCATGTGTCTCTTATAAATACAATGGGAAAAAGTATTTGAAGAATCATCTCCTTCTTTGAGTGTAAGTTCAAAATAATACCAGAAGGCATCGGTGACAAATTAGTTTGAAGTAATTACTTGTTACTAAAAGGGCAATGCTTAAACTGTAAGAACCTAATTTAAACATTTTAAATAAATTTAAATTATTGGTTATTATAGTAAAAGATAGAAAAATTTTCTTGAGAATTCTACAATGTATCTAAAATAAAATCAATTTTTGAAGATGCCATTTAATCATATTTACAAATGAGAGTGTGATAAAAAATTATTGAGTCACCCCAATGCTGAGGTAAACACAATACTAACCCCTCCTCAAAATAATGGCATAGAAATAATTTTCAGAATTTAAAAATCAGGAAATAAGCCTGGTCCATTTTAAAACCCCAAAAGCTCAGTTATACTTATGTAAACTTTCAGAAAGCACCCCTTTAACTTCTGTTATATTAAAAATAGACAGGCCCTAGTGCTGTAAGCATCTTTCAAAAGCAATTGTTATACCCATAGAAAGTCCAAAACAGGAAAACTATAAGCAAAAGGAAGGACTTTTGTTATAAATTAAACTGCATTCCTCTAAAATTTATGTTAACTTCTTAGCTGTTAATGGTTGATAAGGCCTTTTAGGGGTTATTAAGGTTAAATGAGGTCCTAGGAGTGAAGTCCTAATCCTACATGCTTGGTGGCCTTATAAGAAAAGGAAGAGACACTAGGTTTTCTCTCTGTCTCTCTCCCCCAAGTACACAGAGGAAAGGCCATATGAAGACACAGGGAAAAGGCATCATTAACAAGCCAAGGTAAAACCTGCAGGCATCTTGACCTTGGACTTCTATCCTCCAGAACTATGAGAAAATAAATGTTTGCTATTTAATCCACCCAGTCGGGGTGGATTTGTTATTTGTTATATGTCATTTGTTAATGGCAGGCCAAACTGACTAATAAAGTGTCTGTTTGCCTTAATTTAAGCTTGTTTCCCATCTCATCATAATTGATAACCATCTTTCTGGGAAAATGTCAATTATGAGCACTCAAATGCATAAAACTTAGTAGGTATTGCTGATGAATCCAGGGGGCCCTGTGCCTAGAGATATTTATGTAATATAAAAATTCTTTCTTGGACTGTCAATGCACTCTGTTTTATGAGAGGATTTGGGGCACAAAGAGTTACTCTCTGAGGTCTACTATTATGCTGTTCAGTAGGAAAAGTATGGCTTTGGAGTAAGCCATGCATACCTGACTTCAAATCCCAACCCTTATATTTATTAGTTGTGGAACTAGAAGCAATTTCTGTATTGCTCTGAGTGTCGGTTTTCATCATTTCTACAAGGAGAGAGTTCTCTCTCTTCACTGCTGAGAAAAACGTGGTCTTGTGTTCAGGGGGTCTGGTAGAGAATCAGCACTATTTTCTGGTTTTCCCTGGTACCTCACAGGCTTCCAGGACACCAGGATTTGTGGAAGCTGCTGAGGAAGTCAGTGTGGCCATGCGGGCTCTCAGTGGTCTATTTACGAAGGCGCTCGGAGTGTTGTTTTAGCGTGGGGCCAAAAGGCAAAGTAAACTTTGGCCAGTACTTAATAACAGGCCATTGTTGCAAAGAATGTTACTGGATTCGGACAAAAAAGAACTGGGCTCGAGACCAGAGTCTGCCACTTTCTATGTAAGTTAAGACAAGCTAGTTACCTCTGACCTCAAATTCCTCACCTGTTAGTGGGAATAACCATCCCTTTTAATCTCACAGGAATTGATAGGGTTCAAAGGTGATAGGTAAAAGCATTTCGCGTTTTGTCTAAACAGAAATTAGTTTTTAATATTAAAAAGTCATTGAATTCATGCGGGAAATTCCAACTACAGTGACTGAGGACCCTGGATCATATAGTCACTCAACCATCGCCTAGAGAAATGTTGCTTGGTCCTGTTCTAGGCATAAGGTCTACCTGGAAGAACAAAAGGGATTAGGTTCTTTTCTTCAAAGAACTCTCCATCAAACAAGGGAGACAGACATTAAACACACAAGAAAACTAATAAACGTGTTATTTTAAACTATGATAAGCCCTCTGAACAAAAAGACTAGGCAGTCATGACAAAGATTATCTGCGGTAGATGGGGTGGGGGACTACTTTAGACTAAGGGTCAAGGACGGCCCTCTGCCAAGGTGATCATGTGGGCAGGGTGGGTACAAGTGAGGCAGGTGAGGATGGGGTGGGGGAGATGATCTTGGGAGGGGGCAGCATGAGCCAGCATTAGCATAAGACAAGGGGCCACCGTCACTGAACTTAAGAGAGCAAAAGAGGAGTGTCAGGAGTTGGGGTTAGGGAGAGAAGCCTGGGCCCAGTTACCCAGGGCCTTGAAGGGCACCTGAGTCATTACGGCTTTTAACCCAAGTTCAGTGAAATTCCATGGAGGGCCCTCAATGGCGGAGTGATAGGGTCCAGCCAAGGTGTGAAAAGGCCACTCAGGCTGCTCGACACTGAAACCTCAGGCTGCTCGACACTGAAGCAGGTGAGTCAGTAAGGAGGGTACCTGACCACCAGGTGTGGAGGAGGAAGGACAGCATCCAGCATCCAG